>LNAC01001879.1:4856-78629 GCA_002007465.1 Ailurus styani
AATAATAATAATAATAATAATAATAATAATAATAATAATAATAATAATAATTAAAAAAAAATCCTGGCTCTCTACCATATCATGCTATGCAATCTGGATGGCCTTCCTAATGTCCTTGTATCTCAGTTTCCTCACCTATAAAATGGAGTCCTACCTCAAAGGACTGTTGTGGGGATTAAATGAGTTAATGGATCATGCCTAGTACATACTCAGTGATTAGGAAACTTAGAAAGGTTAGTCATAGCTCAGTTCCAATGCATTGTGTTATATCCAACAAACCCTTACCTATCTCTCCTCGGTGTCTCCATCTGTTCAGTGAGAGAGCTGGGCTGTATAAACTCATCTGTGCCTTCTAGCAGCAGGAGCCCTCAAATGTCTTCCATTTGCTAGTTCTGTGTCCAGTGCTTCCAAACATGGATGGTATGTTCATACACTAGTGTGGCTGGGCATTGGTCTAAATCACTTCACATGGCCTTGTTTGTGGTTTGGACAATACTCTTGCACTGTTTCTCTGTTTGGCTCTAAAGACTACCCCTTCTGGGGTGATAATCTTCACTAGGGAATTCAAACAGGGATTTGTAGCCTGAGGGCTCAGGGAGGAGGGTGAGCTGTAGAATACTCTGAATTTTGCAGCAGAGTCAATTCTTGGGTGAGGTTCATTTAATTTATACTGTTATTTTTTCTGATTGTATATTTTTTGTAGAAGACTTGGAAAAGTACTTGATAGGAAGGAAATAGCAGAAAATGATGACTCATACCTATTACTGTCTGCTGCAGAACCTCTGCTTCTCTGGAGGAGCTGAGCTCCTCTGCAGTTGCTGGGATAGAGAGGGAGATGTCTGGTTTGCAGTCTCTCAGTGTGGACTCACAATGCCACAGTGTGGAACTCCTTCACAGGAGATACATAGTAGGGCAAGGGAGCCTATGAAGGTGCCATACCCTGAGGGTGAAGAGGGAACACACCACAGTGAAGCTCTGGTCTCGGCCACCGGAGGGTGAGGAGTCTCAGAAAAACTTGGTTGATTCCTGTGGAAACTTCTTTCAATGGTCTTAGTACCCTGAGTGATTACTGTTAACATGCAGGTAGGCTTTCCAATCTTTTCTGTGACTTTTTAGCCTGCCTGAGTTTGCACTGGGTATATTGTGTGTTTTAATACTTTTTACTTAACATTGTATCACAGGCATTTTCTGAACTTATTAACGATTTTCTGTACCATCATTTTATTGCTTCAGAATATCTAATTGCAAGTCCACATCATAATTATCTTAACATTCCCCTAGTGATAAACACCTAAGCAGTTTTTTATTTTCCTTACTGTAAATGGAGCTATTATGGGCACTTTTTTAACTGAAATCCTGGTGTGCGTTTCAGGATATTTTCTCAGGACAGACTTCTAGAGGTAAAATTCAGGGTCAAAGACTGTGAACATTTATGAGATTCTTGGCACACTGCCAAAGGGACTGCCAAGTCTGCTCCTGCCAGCGTGTGCCCATTGCACCCTTAGTGGCTTTGGGTAAGCTTCTTTTAAATAATCTCTGCCTTAATTAATAAAATAAAATGGATATACATATTTCTTTGATTAGTAATTCACTGGCACATTTTTTCCTCTTAGAATCATTTTTCAGTGGCAGGTGATTAATAATAAGTGGGATAAACAAGTTAGAGAACTTCCTTCTACCTCCCTGGGGGAAAGCTGCTGTTGGCTGCCAAGAATTCCAATTCAGCCTGGCTGTTGAAACTCTCTAGCTTTTTTATTTTGAAAAGTGAACATGTCTGTGTGTGTAGAGGAACTTTCCATATAAGCAACCCAAACACATTTTTGGCATGGTACATATCAGCAGGGTATTGAAAAGGATGGAAAGACTCGTGGTGGAGGTTTTCCAGCCATCACACATTAGCACCTCTGTCTCAGGACTTGCTAATTCTGACAGCTCCATGAAGAAGGGAGGCTAGGACTTTTCTCCCCTTTTTACCAATGAGGAAATAAAGGCTCAAAGAGACGAGCCTCCTGATTCTGTTCCATGTCAATTCCCAGGAAAGAACTCGTCTTCCTCAGCTGGTGAAAAGCAACTGCAAGATGCCAGCAATTCACTTCAATTGTCAGACCACATCTGGGTCTGGCTCAGACTGCTGGAGTGAGGTGTGGGGGTGATGCTGAAGCCCAAGCTGGCACCAGTGGGAGAGCAATGTTATCAATTAGCAATACTTGCCAGGGACACAGGGAGGGGAAGGATTTCACAAGTGGCCATTACTGTTCAGGTGCCCAGTATTGCCCAGGTATCAGTATCATCCAGATGCTGGTATTACATAGTTGCTAGTATGGCACAGGTGCTGGTATTTACCAAATATGTGGAGCCCACCTCCTTTGGAGTCTCCAAGATCCCATTTTTCCTCTCTCAGGGAAATTAGAAGGTTAAACATAAGTACACAGATTGGTTTCTGTGACTTTGTCTGGCACATGTCTAGTTATTCTGCTTGACTTCAAGCATAACCTCTTTTCTGTATCATAGTCCTGTATCACAGGCTCATAGCCCTGTGGGCCAGAATGGGGTTCTGACCTGAGAAGTGTTTCAGAGCTGAGCCTTTGTAAAGTAATGAAGTCAGAAATGTCTTCCTTCTCTGCCCTCCTGTCTCTGTCCCACCCTGCACCACATAAACATTCCTCAGCACTCCATTCTGCTCTCCCATCTCTGGGGTCTCATGCCTTGTATCTCTGGTCAGAGATGGGATGCGTAGAAGCTTATGATTCCCTTTGTTTTCCCCTGTGCCTGGAAGGATGTGTGTGGCAGAAGGCTTTGCAATGCTTCATCCTAAAGAATAAAAATTTGAATGGTGAAATTTCTGACTTACTTGCGGTTAAAAGTTTGGATAGAATGTCTTCCTGGGGCATCTCAAATGCCATATGGGCAGGCTTTAAGAGGTAGCCCTTCTGAATCCATTGCTTTCTCCTCTGGGTTTGTAGTCAGGTATTTTTTGTCCCAGAGGAGATGCAGATGTGACTATAGGATGCTGAAGGCTTTGGTTCATTCTGTGAAGACTTTAGTGACAAAGGCTGATAAACCCAACAAATCTACAGTGAACTTCCCCTCCAGGAGCTGTAGTGTTCTATATGCATGGCATCCCATAATGAGTGCAGAGTCAGGTGAATTCACAATTGTGTCAAAAGAGGATTTTGCTTCCATCCCATGGATCTGTTACAAGGTCCTTTTCCTTATTCAGGCATCAACAATTCCTAGGCCATCTTTCTCTCCAGAGTACACCTCTAATTCATTTTCAACACTGGCTATCAATGTGATTTGCAAACTAGACATCTGTGCCCCATTCCTTCCTGTAAGTCCCTCCAAGGGCTCTCCACCACCTACAAGGCAACATCCAGACTCCAAGCATGACAGGCCCCTCATTACCTGGTTCTTTGCAGTCTATGGGTCTAGCCTTGCACTTCATGACTTCTGCAAAGACTACATGCCCCAGAAATAGCCCTGTGACTGGCTGACTCCTTCCAAACTTTCTCTAAGAATTCTTCCCTGGCCTCCTTTAGGCTCTTCAGTATTCTTCTACTGTGGACTCTGTGCAACTTGAGCTGTGTTAATACATTTCCTAGTATAATGAGTGTCTTCCAGAGCAGTGGCAGGGTCTTGCTCACCTTGTCTCTGGCATTGTGCCTACCACTTGGAATAAACTCAGAGAACATTTGTGGCCTGAATGAAGGTGTGTCATTGCCTAGATGCTGAGGTCTGGATGCTCACCATCATTTTGTCCTAATGTTTCCACTTGTCACCCTTAGAGGACAATGTCTGATGAACAGCACCTGTGAACTAAATGGTCCTCCCTTGGAGGGAGGGGTGGTCTGCCCCTGGAGTGTCTAAGGGGGTCCACAGAGTGCTTTATCTTCAGAGAGCTGAATGTAAAACTCTTTCTTACTTTTTGACTTGGAAAGAAAAAGAAGAAGAATTTCAGCTATTTGAAAAATAAAAGGTGGCCAAATTATTTGGTTTAAAGTTAAAGACTGGGTGGGGGTGTTCCGCATTTCTTAAGCATTCTTGGAGATCTATGATGTTGGCAAGAGAGACCTCTTGATCACTGGGTGACCTTCGAAATAGAAGCTGGAGAATTCCATCTAGCCTCATTGTCAGGGCCCTAGATTTATGAGTTCACCCATGAACTTAGACATTCCCATAGTGTATACTTCTATTTGTTCCTGTGACAGTAAACCAATAAACCCCAGAAAACCTGCAGCCATAGCTCTCAGGGATTAACAAAAGGATGGAGAAAAGTTTTCTCCTTTAAACTCCCTCATGTGCCTTAGGAAACAGACTATGATTTTGGTTAGCTGGTGACAAGGTAGAGATACTTTAATGAACTCTGAGCCCAGCTACTTAGAACATTGCTAGGGTTTAATGTATGTACACACTTACTCAACAAGTATTGAGCACTCACAGGCAGCAGGCACCGCTAGGCAGTGCCTACGTTGCTGGGGGACAATGCTCCATGGGTCTTCCCAATTTCTCACATCTTGTGAGGAATGACCTGGTTGTTCTGGGCTATCTTTGCAAGGATGTTTGCAAGCAGCTTCGGAGGGTGGAGATAGTGCCTTTCTCCAGAGCAGAGAGGCAGGCATGCTCACTGTCCATCTGTCCAGGACTCTGGTTCTCTTAGCTTAGGATTCTTCTTCTGAAACTCAACCTACCTTGTGGGCAAACATCCACTGGGGACCATCCACATTGCCCACGTGGGGTTAGGGGACAAGAAGTGTTGACACAAGTGTGTTGATGCTCATGTGCTACCTGTGAGCAATAAAGCCTTCTGTCCTGTGTCTTCTGTCAACATCCACGGAACTGTTACAGGCTTGGCTTACCTCACAAGCAGGTAAAATCTCAGTGCCCTCATAGTTCCTGACCAGCTTATATCTTCACTGAATTTCATATTCAAAATACCCTAAAATTAAAATACCTTTACTTCATTTTGTGGATTAGAGCGGAAACAGAAGTTAACCCCTTCTAGGTCACAGAGCTAGTTAGTGCTAGAGAGGAGATTTTTGTTCAACTCTGTCCAGTTCCAGAACCACATCTTTCTATAACATGTTGGTTAAATTGCAGATGTGAAAGTGCCTGTAGTTCTATGTGTGGCCCTGCCCCCCACCCCATCCCTCACCCCCTTGGCCCCTGAATCAACTGTGAGGCTATAATGATAAAAAAGCTCAGGCAAGGAGTGGAACATAAACAAGATATCATCAGGAGTGGTTTCCAATGAAAAAGTTTTCTGATATTTACATAACAGTTGGCTCAAAGTTCTACCTACTGCCCTTTCTTTTGGTGAGCAGTTGAGATCCATTTTCCCACAAGCAGGATGGGCGGAGTCATGTGAATTTCATACAAAACAATGTGTAGCTGGAGTAATGGGCATGCTTCAGGATGACAGATATCTCCAGCCCCTTGGAAGGGTCCAAACCTTGATAAGCCTCTAGAAGCCTCCTTGTACATTTCCACAATGCATTTTCATCTGTGCCCTGTTTAATTTGATCATTGCCTTATCCTTACGATAGTGATCTATTTCTCTGGTGGCTCCATATGATCTGTGGCACAAAACCCCATTTTTTATTCTAGGGCCCAAGATCCTCTGTGTGTGGTCCAACCCTAGTCTGGTGTGTGGTCAATCCAAGTTGCCCTTCCCATCTGAAGCCTTCCTAATGCATCCTGTACCTTAGGTGGAACTGGCCTCTCCTTCGATGGTGCTCACAGTTACCTGTATCCCTTCGCTCACAGCATCTGTAACACCTTAGGGCTATATACATTGACATGTTCATCTTCTCCATTAAGCCATGAGCCCTTGAGGCAAGGCCTGCTGTATCTAGCTATACCACTCATGTTTGTGGATTGTAGCTACAGACACACACACACACACACACACACACACACACACACACTATCTATCTATCTATCTCTGGGTTTGAAATTTCATCATTAAATAGGCTTACTTGGGGGTTAAACACTTTTTAAAAGCACAAATCATCCCAGGAGTAAGTAGTACAGATGTTTTGCAGATGTTTTGACATGATGTAGCCTACCTGATCGTTTTCCTCTTTGATAAGAGTGACCTAGGTGGTAAGATTCATGGGTACTAGTACATGAATGAGGTTTGATCAACCTGGAAGTACTTGCTGTCTATATTGCTAATCATCCTGAAGAAGGCCAACAGTTCAGGACTCCACTTGGTCACTGACTCCCACCATTGAGAGCTGCCTCTGTCCCAGGCCAGCCCTCACCAGGGATGGGGATGTTGGTGTAAGAGCCCAGGTTATTGCTGGCAGAGGCCTGGCTTGGAGTGCTTTGACCCCAGCACTGGGTCATTTCAGGGTCCCTGGGCCCTGGTGCCATCTGTTCCACTCCAAAGAAGAGCTCTTGCTGATTCACCTCAGCCTGCAGAAGGAAGGAACCTCCTCTCTCCAGCCTGTTGGTCAGACAGGCCTGGTTTCAAATGTTCTGGTGGCCATTAGAAGCTGTGTGACCTCCAGAGGTCACATCAAGCTTCTGAGCCTTAGTTTGTACAGGGCTGAAGGGTGGATGAGGCCACTGGCCTGCAAGGACTGTGGTGAGGACAAGAGGAGCACATTCAAAGCAGCTGGCATTTCATTCACAGAGTGTGCTAGCTCCCCTTCCCTCTTCTTCCAGCCCTCGTCTCCACCTCTCCCTTTTCTCTCCCCTTTCTGCCTTTCCTCTCCACTTCCCTCCATCCTCAACAGCTTTTGGAGAACTGGTGCATGTAGATGTGTGCACATTTGCCCCCATCCACATTTGTGGCAAACATGCTACATCATGACTCTATGCATCATTCATTGGGGGAGGGATCAAAGATAAAGAAATTTTGCTCCCTTACAAGATGGAGCACCACTTATTTGCATTTATTTGCATACCAGTGTGTACTAGGTGCCTGTGGGAATGTGTGCATGCATGCACTCACTGGCCTGGTGCTCTTGCTTCTGAAGTTAGCCTGTGACAGATCCCTCCTCCTGGGGGCATCTGGATAGGCCACGTTGAATGAAACAGCCTGACAGCATCCATGTCACCCCAGTGTCTGATTCTGGCTGGGCCTGAGGGCTAACACTAGGCTGTGCTTCAATACAGTTTTCTAGGACATTGGGTGGGCACAGAGGGCAAGGACCAGAGGAAGGAGGGGCTAGTTCTCTGACAGTAGTCAGTACAGGTGGCTCTGGGGTTTCTGTGGAGGGAGTGGGGAGGAACCACCAGCATATTTTTCCAGGACAGACACCTGTGGTGGCATCAGGGGGCCCAGGCACTCTGGGTTCACCCTTTCCCTGGAGGCTTTTTTAAAGAAAGACATGCCTCTGTGTGGGTTCTGGTGCCTCCTCTGCACCCACTGGGCAGTGATCTGTGCTCACAATCCTTGAAGATGAGGCCATATGCCCACATTTTCTCAAAACCCTGAAGTGATGTCACAAAAGGAAAGGATGTTGGTAGTTAGTTAGTTCAGTGTTTCCCAAATGTGTTCCAGGGACTTGGCCCACAAGTGTGTAAAAGGTATTCTGGAAAGAAATGGAGTCTCTGGGAAAATATATTTGAGGAATGCTGCATTCATCCTCCTACCCCTCAGACTCCAAGAGTCACTACACACATTGGAACACTAAAGATGCCCGGAAGCCTTGCACTGCTTTAACTTTGCTTAACATGTCATTTATACATTTATTTGCACAAGGAACACCCTTTTTGTTTGGGCTGTTTATCACTATTTTGCCAGGCTGGTATTTTATAGATTAGAGTTTGGGACATATGGATGTAGCTAAACCCTTGATTTTATACATGAAGAGTGGTGGGCCAGCGAACTCCAATTATTTAGGGGAAGGTCTCACCTTTTGACTATCATTAGCTTCTTTTCTTCTATTTCTCCCCCCACACCCATGACAACCCTATAACTTCCAGCTATTTGCTTGGTGGCCATTCGTGGTAGAACTTGAATCCTGCTATTCCCCTAGGGAGAATGATGAGGGACCTTTTTGACTCCCAGGTGTAGACACTGTAACCACAAGAAACCTGAGTCACAGGGGTTCCTGGCAGCCTGGGCTGCAGTCTTAAACTTGGACCTGCTGGTCTCTGAGTGACTTCTGAATTGTTGGGAGTCTTAGAAGGACCCTTATAAAGGAGGATGGTTAGTAAGTTCATCTTCTCTCCCTGTTACTCATTTTAAATGACAGTTACTCTTCTTCTGGAAATGTTTAGAAGTGGTGCAATGAGGAACTTCCTTTATCAATACATATGTACTGCATATCTAGCACCAATTATTGACACTGGCCGACAGCACTGAGCACCTGATACATTTGTTTCTCACAACCGTGAGACTTGGTACTGTAGGGGTTCAGAATGAATCCCTCAGCATGGGCCACTTAGGAAGGCAGATTATTTTAAGCTGGAAAAATTCAATGTCCAAAAGACTCAGGAAGAGACTCTGACCTTCCCCTTAACTGCCTAAAAGAATTGAGACAGAGGACCGGCTCCAGGAAGGGAACTGCCACCATAGATAACTACATTATGATATAACCAGAGGAGGTGGACAGAGAAGAGTTTAACAAAGTCTGTGTTAAAATTCCTTTCTGTGTCCCATTGTTTCTGAGGTGCCCAGCAAACATTTCTTTACCAAGCATTTACTCTTTTCCACCTTCCTATGAATGGACGTTCCTTCCCTTTGAAGTCCCAACTCCTTACACTCTTCTTCTTAGGATGGCATATATACCTCATTCTGCCTGACTGTTTTTGGAATCCCACGTTTATGTGGATTCCCAGGAATTATGAAATTAAATTTGATTTTTCCAATCTGTTTCATGTCAACTTGATTCTTAGACCAGCCAGAAGGATCTTGAAGAGCAGAAGAAAAATTTTCCTCCTCAACACTACCATGGAATCGCATTCACTTGAGGGATGAGAACACTGAAGCCAGAAAGGTCAAGCAAGTTGCCCAAGGTCCAAGGACCAAGAAAGAGGGATTCAGGGACCAAACCCAGAGGGATTGCACTCTGCAGTCTGTGCTCTAGCCACTGTTATTATGGGAAGGATTAGTTCACTCATAGTTATTTAACAGGTGTAGTTTTTCTAATATCACGCATTAAAAAAATTGATGCTTCAGCCAGTGCCCTGGCAGCTGGGACAGCCTATTATTTCTGGAGGAACATTCCACTCTTATGTTTGTTTCATGACACTGGTGCCTGCACAGGGAGAAAAAGAAATCTTGTCACTGGGCCCTCCTTCCCTCAGGGGCCCAGGAGCTCTCTGCACTGTCTATGCCAAGGACAGGCCAATGGGGCTGGATGTGATGGTTTGAGCTTCACACATGTAGACGGTAGCAGAGAACACAAAATTGCACCAGTGAAATAGAAGGCTTGGGTGGTGGTTATCTTTCCCTAGACAATTACAGTAATGCTGTTTGACTCTGAATGCTTGGTTACATTTCAAATTTATTTCCAATCATTTAGAGCTGGATCAATGGGAAACAAAGGTGCCTTTTAGCTCTGGCACCTGCTGTCCCCCCCAAATGTCAAGGACTGACATTTGATGCCTTTATCCCCAGTCAGCTTGCAGATGACTCACTTCCTTGCTTCCCCAGCCCTCAGACCCACCCACCCAGCAAGGACTTTCACACCATGCTGATAACAAAGTGCACTGTCCAGGAGAACCCAGACTTTCTCCCTCTGGCAGAGCAAAGGCGGGCCTCCTGGGTAGCCACTGTATCCCTGGGTGCCTGGGACAGGCCTCTCATGGCTCAGTTCCTCCTTCTTTCCTCTTTCTCCCCAGGTTAGCACCTAGTGTTCCCAGGCCAGGTGCATATCTTGGGATGAGTTGTTGGGTACTCTCATGATCCCCCTGGTGGTACAGATAGCAGGGTGGGGTTGTGGGGTGCATCTTCTCTTGTGGAGTTGAAGGAGGCACTGGGGGAGGTGAGGCCTGGTGCCCCTCAGATAAAGTACTCCTTTCTGTTGTTGTCACCTGTGTCCTGGAGGGAGGGGTCATCCTGCAGGGCTGCGTCTGCGCTCTCAGCAAACTCTGTGCCCTTGGCTTCATTGGTGTGGTATGTGCCCTTGTGCCGGTACATGTAGCGTAGCATGACGATGAGGAGGCAGATCAGGACGATAGCTATAGCAGCGATCACGCCTGTAGGAGGGAAGAGATGCATGGCTCTGTCTGGGGCAGGCTTGTGGGAGGAGGTCAAGATGCACAGGGCTTGTGGCAGAACAGACACTCTGCTCCAACAAACACCAACCCCAGACAGGCCGGTTCATTACTGCCCAGTCTGTACTCACCCTTATCTGTGCCCATCTGAGTTACCCCTCTCTCTCCCCTCCTGCTCCCCCTCCCTCCACCCAAGCAGATTGAGGCTGGCATAGGACCCCAGAACTGACCCTCATTCAGGGGTACTCAGTCTACTGAGGAAGACAGACCTCTGTGCATAACTTGCAGAATGAACTATGTGAGTTTACCTAAAACTGAGGTGTTCATGAGCCTCAGGACTTTCAGTTTTAAAACCAGAACAATCCCAACTGAGAAGTTTCCGGGGGCACGACTTGGTGCTAAAACCAGGAAAGAGCCCAGAAAGTTGGACCCTGGTGGCTTCCCCCTGTGCACTACTGGGATATAAGACAGGGCCATGGGAAGCCCTTGAGACAGGTTGGGTGGAGTGTGGTTCACTGCTCATCACCCTACCTGAGCTCCAGCATGCTCTCCAGAGGTGAGGGCTGCATGAGTCTGGCAGGGGAGCAGAGATAAGCCAAGCAAAGGACTAAAGAGGGAGAGGATTCTGGAGGATGCCATGCAAAGGCATGGGGTGTAGGTGGAAGTCAGCCCTTCATTTCTGTTTGGACTCATGAGCAGTTGGGAGAAGAGGCTTGAAATCTGGGCAGTAGGAGCCAGGTTACTCAGAGCCTGGGAGTGCTGGGGGGAGGGGACACTGACAAGTTTTAGAGGGGCTTAGGTACGGCCCCTCATGCAGCCTCACCCTCATTCAGGCATTTGCTCTGAAGCCTCAGTCGGGTTCTCCCCTGGGCATTCCCTCTGACCCTCCTGGCTTGGGAGCCCTGAACACCTCACCTGCAATGATGGCGATGTTCGCCCCCAGCGAGGGGAAAAATGGGCCAGGGTCGAGTTCTGTGAACAGAAGAGAAGAGCCTTAGTGGGGAGAAGAAGTCTTCCATACTTGGCAGCACCCCAGCCTTGCCTGCACCCCCTGCTCGCAGGCGCACAGCTCTTGAACGGGCCAAGTGGACAGGAGGCAGTGTATGCCTGGACAGCCTTCTGGCTCTGCCTGGCAGGTCTGGAGAGAACATATGAACCACAGTGGAGGCGGAACCAGTTCTGGCATCTCTAACCATGTGAGTGAGATGAGAGATAGGTTCCTGCACTGGGCAGACACTGGGGAGACACGTTCGGTGGTGGACATGAAGGTGGGCAGTAATAGGCCTGGTGCCAGCATCACCTGCCTTTGATCTCAGCTTTTCTCACCATAATGGTAAAAACAGACCATAAAGTGTACCCATGTGGGGAGGGTCTGTACATGCCAGGTGTTGGTTTAGTTGCCGTTCACCCATCCCATCATGTGGTCTTTGTAGCTGTTCCATGAGGTGTGTGGTATTACTAGCCCATTTCACAGGTGCGACCTGAGCATCAGAGAAGGACATGGCCAAGGTCACATAACTGGCCCAATGGTGGACCTGGACTTAGTTCACACTCTCACCTCTGGGGTGCACTTTCTTTTTTCTCTCTTGAAGAGCCCCTCCCAGGAGGGCTTCTGTCTAGAGGCTCCTCCCAGAGTCCCCTCTGTGGTCTCTGATCAGCTCTTCTGTGGGAAGGGCTGTCCTGGGGTTCTACCAAATTATTGAGTGAGTTTTTCCAAAGGGCTCTGGTCTGGCCACAGGACTAGCATCTCAAGGACAGCAGGAACCTGCATATCACCTCCAGCAGCTGCACAGAGTGTCTCCTCTCTCCTCTGGGAGATGAGTGAGAGGAAGGATTTATTAGACCACAGAAATATCAGTGTTAACATGGAAATCCCATGTTCCCATTACATCGGCTACGCATATTAAAACAGAGAAGGCTACTTCATAATAGTCCTTTCCGCTCAGATAATCACTTCAATTATAGTGGGATGAGGTCATTCTCCCCAGTGCAGCTTCCAGATGCCTTTTTTTGATAAGAAACCAGCTGTGGTGCCAGGAAGGGCAGCGCAGGGAGCCAAGCAAAGGCTCCAGGCTGGAGGCAGAGGAGGAGAACATCCCAGAGCGTGGAGGTGGGGAAGAGGTTAAAAGAGGTCCTCAGGTCAGCCAAGAGAGGAGGCACACAGCAGGAGTCAGGGCAGGGGAGGGAGGAAAAGGCAGGAGGAGCAGTCAGGTCCGCTTCTAAGTGGTTCACAGCAGTAAGAACTGAGGCTGGAAGGGCAAGAAGTTCAAGAGGCTTCGTTCGGCCTCTGAGATCCAGGGTGGACAGGAGCAACCTAGAATTTAGCACCGAGTCCACAGAAGGTACTCAATAAACATGTACTGAGTAATACTGCAAAGATAAATGTCTGTACGTGTGTATACACACATACATGAGTGAACAGATTCAAGGTGCTAACCTTGTAGACCCTCCTCAATCACTAAGCACCTCATGCTTCCATAAGAATAAAGAATGGCCCTTTCCTTAAGTCTTCATGGATGGTCACAGAAATCCAAATATCCAGAATTGCCACTTGGAATGTTCCAGGTGAAGACCAGCATTTCTTATACCAGTTTGTCCAACCCAGTCAAGAGATAGAAGGGACTGCTGTTTCTTTTTCTTTTTCTCTTTTTAAAATTTTTTAATTTTTATTTTTTAAAGATTTTATTTATTTATTTGACACAGAGAGAGAGATCACAAGTAGGCTGAGAGACAGGGAGAGAGAGAGGAGGTAGTAGGCTCCTTGCCGAGCAGGGAGCCCAATGTGGGCCTCGATCCCAGGACCCTGAGATCATGACCTGAGCCGAAGGCAGAGGCTTTAACCCACTGAGCCACCCAGGCACCCTCTTTTTCTTTTAAAAATAATTCACAATTGTTTACCACATGCCAGGTACTGTTCTCAGCATTTACCAGGTTTTAACTCATTTAGCCTCCATGGCAGTCCCATTCGGAAGCAGTGATTATTTTTCCCATTGTATACGTTTGGAAGCTGAGTCCCAGAAAAGCATTAACTATTTGTCCTGGATCATATAGCTAAAAGAGAGTCAGAAGTCCACTAGCTCAGGCTGAGGTTGCCAGGAGTCAGTGTGTTTAACCCTGCGGGCACTGCCCAGGGAGGGGGTCTGGGTTGGCCGTTTAAGGACTAGATGAGGTATTTGGCTTGAACCCTTTGGGGTGAACTTAGCCTGTGTTTGGAACCCTGTACCCAAACCTATATATTGGAACACTGGAAGCCCTCCAGGGAGGCCAGTGGGCTAGAGGCCAGGGGGGACCTCCGGGCTCTGAGGGGTCATCAGTTGAGCCCCTAGCAGGGCTCCTTCTGAACTCAGGCGCACTCAGGAGCACAGGCGGGCAAGGACGCCTAATCTCCGTGACTCCTGCTGTGTGGAGCTGAATTCGCACACTGTGACTGCCCCCAGAGTGGTGACACTTCAGCATGATGGGAACGGCCACAGAGGTCAGAATCAGCACAGAGGAGGCAGCTCAGGCCTGTCTGAGAAAGTTCCCAGAGGGAAGTCATTAGGATGGCCCTTGAAGGATAAATGAGAGTTTGTTGCACAGACAGGAGTGTAAGCATTCCAAGCAGAGAGCCCAGCATCCACAACAGTGCTCACCTCTCCTGAGCCCTCACTTTCTCCCCAAATGTCTGCTCACCATCCATGACACTGCAGCTCCTGAAGCCTGTGCTTTGGTCTCTCACCTCTGGAGATGGTGGGGTGAGGACCCTCATTGGCTATGCTCCCTTGTCCTGTTTCCTTTTAACCAGCAGCAATGATAGGGGACATTTGGAAAGGCTAGCTGGAGTGAGCTCCATCCTGCCCAGGAAGTTGACGGATTAGTATGCAAGCAGATTACGAGTCTGGAATAAAAGCCCACCCCTAGCTGGGGTTGAAGGGTGAATATGTGATTGGAGTTAGCATCATTTTGAGCCCAGGACCTGGGGTAGGGGGATTGATGGGCAGCCTTAGGGGTGCATTTCTGGCAGAGCTCTTATTTATGGCTAGGTGTGGGAGTGAGATCAGAAATAAGCCACTGTGTAGCCCTCAGATTGGACAGGCATGGGAGGCCTCAACCCTTTTGCAGAGGTCCAAGGTACCCTGTGATTTTCCCTCTTGGCTGCCCTCAAGATTACAACATCCCCACCAGAGAAAAAGCTCTATGAGCCCCAGAGGCACATTAGTCCTGGTCACAGCTCTATGCTCCACATCAGGCTATGCTCCTGGGACCCAAGAACAGTTGTCAAATGGTATTTGAAAGCCTGGTCCCTTCGGGGGTACCAAGAATCAAACTGCACTTTGCATTGTCCACCTTGATGTGAAGACAGCTTTTGGTTCAAGTCTTGGCATGAAATTTCACAACAGTGTATTCAGCAAAGTACTTAATATTGACTGGCTTTAGTTTCTTTGTATGTAAAACAGGATTAACCATACCCCCTCTGTGGTAGGGATTAGAAATGACATGCCCACACATGATAAATATTTTATATATATTATAGAGACAATACCTACATGGCACATAGCTCAGAATAGGTGATTACTGAGTTGTTGCCACTATTTTTTTTTTTAAAGAAAGGCACACTGCCACATGTGGCACCTCATTTGGATGTGTCTGAAGTCTTGGAAGCTTGACCACCCTACGTTCCCCTAAAAATAGTCCTTGAGAGCTTGTTTGAAGGCTCTAGCAGGGGAACGCAGCTACTCATATACCCTGGACCAAAGAACGGTCCTGCTCTATCAGGGAAGGTCCTCCT
This sequence comes from Ailurus styani, assembly GCA_002007465.1. Taxonomy (NCBI): domain Eukaryota; kingdom Metazoa; phylum Chordata; class Mammalia; order Carnivora; family Ailuridae; genus Ailurus; species Ailurus styani. The sequence continues at coordinate 19,798 of LNAC01001879.1, forward strand.
CTTCTACCAAGGGTGCGACTTTGGGAGGGACACACACTTTTGTGAGGGAGGAAGGGGACACCTGCCTAGATAGCCAGATTCGCTGAATCAGTGCTGGTAATCAGTGGGGTGACAGATGTCACAGCCAGATCACCCTCACATCCTGTCACATGAGATCCTGTTTGATCTCATTCTTATTATTACTCTGCTTTGCACATAATTCAGGGCCAGGCACCTAAATGACCTGCTAACAGATGTTGTGAGTCCAGGCAGAGGATGGATGCTGGTCATGGATTCCCAGCACAGTCTCGGCTGACAGTAAATCAACATCTGGGTGCTGAGCGTCTCTGTGTTCCCAGCATTACCGTAGGGACAGAGAAGTTTCCAGGAAACAGAGAATGAGTCTCAAACCTCAGGGGGCTTATGGTTTCCCTGGGAGATGTGACTGTGATATACAACTTATTTAGGGCAGTGTTTGTCAAACATTAAATCCCAACCCACTTGGTGGGTCCCAACTAGATGGGGTGGGGTGGGGAGAGGGAGAGAAATAGAAGGAGAGAGAGAAGGAATGGGGGAGAGAGAGAGAGAGGTGTTCAGAAATCATCAACCCCTATCATAGGCAGCCAGGGTAAATACTGTTTGGTGGGGCTTTGATTTCATTTGTGTACATACAACAAAAGCATTCACCATACTATTAGAAGGCCATGGCTTAAACCATAGCACTGTAAGAGGGAATACAACAAATCCCTAGTCCTGCAGTGTTGGGATCAAGGGAGCCCAACTACAAGCAGGCAGATGGCGAAGAAAGCACGGCTTCACCCTGACAAAATTTGGTATGGGTTATGGCAGTAAGGTGGCCATGTTGTGTGACAGCTCTGGGCTTCTGAACCCCTGATGTGGCCAGCCAAAGGCTGCACCACAAGGCTAGGTACTGGGCCATGTGCCAAGTGCAGGGATAACAGATGCTTCCTGTGAGCTGAGCTGGTGAATCTCCAGAGGGAGAGGAAAGGGTAGGGCTGTTACTGCCCCAAACTCCTGTTCAGGGAAGCTGCCCTCCCATGGGGGCAGGGGTGGGATGGTGAGTGGGAAGAATGCTCCTTGATTATGGATATGAGGCCACATAGCCTGGGGGTTCAGCCTTGTGAGCCTCTGGAGGAGGAGAAACATTCTGAAAGTTCTCTGTGCATAGAGACTCTGGGCAAAGTTTCCGTGGAAGCTCCCTCAATTAATCCTGCAGCAAGCCTGCAAAAGGGAAGTTTCTTCCTTCTTTTAAGTTACAAATAATGCAATGCATGCCCAAAGAAGTCAAATAATGTGTCAAAATCTCACTGCCAATAAAGGGCAGAACCTGTGTTCAAACCAAGGATTCCTTAGCACCAGAATATGTGCCCTCCAAAGCACTGGGACTGGCTTTTCTCCTGTGAAGTCTACAACCTGGCTGTGGCCACACATCAGCCGATTCTACATATGGTCCACAGGGTGGCTGGCTGCCTGTCCTCCAGTCAAAGGCCACTGGGCACACAGGTGCGGCCCCTCACTGAAGGTGATATTCCCAGTTCCTGCCGGCAGCTTGGGCACAGCCAACAGGGTGCGGGACATTAGCAGCAGCTGGACCCTGGGGATTCTCAGATGTTGACAGAGAGCAGTGGTGAGGTGCTGGCCCCAGAGACACATGTCTACCCTCTGGGGCCACCAAGAATCTCCCTTCTGTGTTTTCTGATGAAGCTGTGCCAAGGTTTCTCTTCTTTCTTGCAAGGGTTTGTCCTTACACCTCTTGCCTACCTCTAATGGTTTTTCCTTGTGACTTGGGAGTTATGGAGGAAGAGCCTGCTCCCGGCTTCCCATGTTCACCTGGGCCAGCAAACGGGCAAGAATTCTGGCCAGGGCAGAGCCCTCTGGGGAATTGAGTTCCTCTGAGTCAAGAGGGAGAATGCCTTTGAATCAGAAGGCCTAAGTGTTGTGGGAAGAGGAAGATTATTTCAGCTTTAAAACCATGAAGGGGCACATAGGTTTGTCATGGAGTCCTTGACAACCGTGTGGATGACAGCAACGCAGAGGCGTCCACACTATTGCCTGATGATTTGCCAAGCTCCGGCCACTTACCCAGAGCATTCTATTTCAAAGAAACCACAGATGTGGTTAGAAAAGTCACTCTCCCATGGCCATGACTTTGCGTGAGTCTGATTTGGGTTCAGGAGGAGGACAGCTATTGGGGGAGGGAGAGGAAACTTCATGGCCATAGAAAGTTCTCCTTGGCTCCCAGTGGAGTTTCTTCTTCCTGTGCTAGATTCTTGCCTCCAAGTTCTTATACTGGTCAAGCAGAAAGCAGTTGACAACTGAAGTTTGTTAACTGACTTTTCTTTTTTCATAGGAAAAAGGTCAACCACGTTTCCTTTTCTTTGATGGTTTGTTGCTATTACACCCTGAAAGGATATAGCATTTAAGCTACAACTGGGGAAGAACTGGTCTCAGGATAGTAGCATTACAAAATAATAAATGGATAGCTTATTATTCACTGTCTATCCACCTCTCCTGAGAGCCAGCAATGTTGGCTAAGCAGGCAGCATTGACCCATCCCCAGGGATGGGGAGAGGATAGGTGTGTCCCCAGGGAGCTTATGACTTGGTTGAGGAGATTTAACATATTTATGTGAAAAGAGACTGCCAACACTGTGTGGTAAAGTGTCAAAATGAGCAATAAAGATATGCTTGGGGGTGTAGCAGAGGGGACTCACCCATCAGACTCAGCCCCAGGACTCCCAGGCTCTCTGACAATGCAGGTGCTCATGATTCTGTTTGTTCTTTCTGTCCTCAGCCACATTTCTCTAGCACCTACTGTTTTGCAGCGATGTGCTCTCTACTTAAGCCAGGGCCCTAACCTTGAAGGAACTTACCGTGTAACAGAGACAAAGGCATGTGGGTAAGTTTAGAAAGGGTAGCTCTCTGATGTTCTCAGGAAGGGCTTCCTGGAGGAAGAGTGGGCTCCCAAGACTGACCTACTGAGATGGTGGAGTGGGCAATGCCAGCAGGGGGAGCTGGGCGCAGTGGTGAGAGGACATGGGGGGCAAGTCCGTAGTGGAGTGGTCATGACTTCTAAGTAGGACAGGAGGACCTCTGCGTGGGCCTAACTACTGTGATGCCTGGTTATTGTATGTCAGATACACAGCCCTATGACATAGGACTACACCTAGGCTGGAGGGCAGAACTTCTTAGGCAAGTTAGCTCATCTCTTGTAGCTTCCTTTTACTTTCTTTAAAGTAGAGAGTAAAACCTCTTCCTCATAGGGCTAGTGGGGGTTGATAGCTAAGGCATGGGTTCTCAATCTGAGTGTGCATCAGGATTTCCTGGGGGATTTATGACACCACAGATCACTGCACCCACCTCACATTCTGACTCAGCACACCAAGACTGGGCCCAAGAATCTGCATTGCTGATTATGTTCCCAGGTGCTGCTGATGTTGCTGGTCCAGGAGCCTGTCTTTGAGAACAACTGAGCTCATGGCAATGAGAGCTACTTATAGATCATGTGCTCAGTTCCAATGCTATCACACACCTCCTCTTGCAAGGAGGTGATATAAGGTTTCAGTAAATGGAAGTTGTGGAAGCAATGAAATTCTCTCTTAGCAATGAAAATAAGAAGTCACACCCTCAGCTGCCTGGCCACAACTCTGAGCTTAGTGTCTTTTCTTTTAGGAGCCAGCTGATATAGTTTCAGACCTAGCATAGTAGTGACTGTGAGAATTTGTCACCTGTGCTGGCTTCCTTGCATGCCCCCATGACTGGAGCTGGGTGAGAGGACAGAGGGCCCCATGCCAGCATCTGGTAGGTACACTTGGCCTCTAATCAATGCCGAATCAGGAGACTGTAGTCTCCTGTGCCTTGGTCTTTGGAAACTTTGAAATTCTCCACTGCCCCTTGGATGTCCATTTGCATACTGGGTGCCTGCAGTGAGACCTTTGGAAGGACAAACAACCTCTGCTGATTTATTTCGGTATCCTTGGGTTCTGATGATGCAGCAGGGAAGTGGTTCTCCAAAGAAAGGTGTCTAAGACACCAAAGTGGCCAAGGGAATAGATGTTTGGGGATATTTTGAGAAACCAAGAGGGGAGAGTGTATCCTAATCAGCATTTGCTTGACTTCCTAGCTCTGAGCTCCACCAGAAGTGACTGGAGCACAGAAGGCCCTGGATACACTTATTCCAGCCTCAGCTCTATCCAGACTGGGGGAGAGTGAGGCCACAGGAAGCCTCCATCTGGCAGGGTCGTGGCTGGGTGCCTGCTTACCTGTATACCTGTGAGGTGTGCACATTGGCTGTGTCAACCAGGGTCCCAGAGTGAACAGGTATAGGAGTGAAGGAGTGAAGGAGTGAGATCCAGAGCAAAGGGCAGTCCTGCAGCATGACTGAGCTCCTGCCTAGACCACACCTGGACCGTCCTGGGGAGTGGTGTGGCCTTTCTAGCCTCACCTTTCTCACATGTGAAATGCGATGGCACAGCTATGTAGGCTCCTTGTGATTTAGTATGTGGTGAGCACCTGGGGCAGTGAGGAGCACAGGCTGGCTGTTGGATTATCACCATTGTCACCAGTATAATCATTGTCAATAGTGTCAAAATAGCCTCCAGGTGAGATTTTCAAAAATGGCCACCTTTAATGTCTTGTATACTATTTGGCAAATGTGTCACTCTGAGAATCAAAAATTCCATTTCTGGTATGATCCTAGTGAAATAATCTGAAAAGGGAGCAAAAATTCATGCTCAAGAAAGTATACTGCAATTTGGTTTAAAATGGAAAACAAAAGAGAGAGAACAATCTAAATGTTCTACATTAGGGAATTGGTTATGTAAATTCTGATATGCTTATATGATAGAATATTATGTAGTTATTGAAGTGATGCATGGAAATCCTCAGTGACAGGAGGAAATGCTTACAGTATAATTTAAGGAGGAAAGAAAGGACCCTGTAAATATAAATTACATTAAATATTTAAAAAAAACTATGGAAAAAGAATCAAAGGAAATAACATGTTGGGGTTGTGGCTTTTGGGTGGTGGGTGTTAGGGATGGTATTATTTTCTCCTAACATAAAGTTTTCTACACTCTCCAAATCATCTATGACAAACATATCATTCTCAAGCTCAAGAAATGGGAGTGGATCTTCAGAACTGAGTATCGTCACAGAATCTTCAAATCCTCAAACTATAAGGTCCATAAAGTTCCCTCCTAAGTCACCTCACCTGCCTGCCCCACCCCACACCCCATAGAGTGTCTGCATCCTTTCTTCAGTGTTCCCCACAAAAGCCACTGTGGGCCGTCAACTTGACAGTGGGACTATGGCTGCACTTTCTCAATGATCTGAGTCTTCTGTTCACATATCCTTTGCCTGACTTGGTAGACATTTTTTCTTCCAATAAAGAGGTGCACAGTGGGGAAAACTGCAAGAGTACTCAATGCTCCCAGCTCATCTTGCCTTTTCCATGGGCTGCAGATGTGGATGGAAGAGTTCCAGATGTGGCAAGAATCCAAAAGTCCTCCCAGACACACTTGTTTCTGCAGGTGGAAAAAAGGCAAGCTCTGGCCCTCTCAGGGAATGAGTCAGAGCCTGGATATGGGAAATTCTGCAGCTGCTAGACAACTGGTTTTGCTTGTGTCTAAAGGAATAAGATTCAGAGCAAGGGGCAGTCCCACAGCATGACTGAGCTCCTGCCTAGACCACACCTGGACTGTCCCAGGGAGTGCTGTGGCCTTTCAAACCTCAGCTTCCTCACATGTGAAATGTGATGGTGCAGTTGCATAGCTTCTGCATGGCTTCTTCATAGAAGCTGCATAGCTTCTCTTGAGTCATTGTGGGTATTCTACTCAGCTGGCCTCTCAAGGATTCCTGGATTTGGGTATCATCCTAAAGACACTGGAGGGGTTACTCTCACTTCCTAGACTGGTTGAGAGCCTTCTGGGCAGGATTCTTTGAAGGGAGGCCTCAGTTATCCTTCTAATTTCAGTCTCAGAGGAAGCGAACTTATGATAGAAATGCAGAGACTCAGTTTCTCCTCTTGGCCTCCTCTCCCTCCATCTCTTCCTTTTTTCCTTATCCCTGTGACCATCTTCAGTCACTTCATGCTCATCCATATTTCTTGCTTCTTTTTTTCAAGTATAGTGAATCTTCCCATCAATGATTTTACCCTTACAATTTTGGAGTCTGTATCTATCCTTGTATTTATAAAGAAGTAGTGGGGTTTGGTGCCTGGAAGCGATGACTTCTAGTTTGCCTTGCAGAGAGGTACCCTTAGCTATGTGGGTGTCAGAGAACTCAACTGGGGAAGATCCTTGTAGTCCCTCAAAGCCAACCATTATAACATCAGGAGAGCTGGGATTGTACCTCAAGGTCACAGAATGTCTCATCTTTCAAAATGTCTGTGGGAAGTGTGTTGGAGGAGTTCATGCCATCTATTTGTAGACATTGTAGTGAGAATGTACTTATCAGTTGCTGGGTTCCCAGCAGCTTTGGGTTGGGAATGACCTTGAATGCTCCTCTTGGTCAGCTCTGGGGTGGAAATAACCTTGAGTGCTCTTCCTGGTCACCATTGTCTGGTTCTTCATTGCTCTACAGCCTCTCTGACACTGTCCACAGCTTCCTGGGGTTATCAACCAAGGTCTGGATTCTTCCTCTTTCTACCTGAGCTAAGTGGCCACCTAGCCCCAAGACACGCCCTCCACCTGGCCTTGTCTTGTTACCTGACCTGTTCAGAAGAGCTTCGTGAGCTGGCATGGGGCTGACATCACTACTTCATGTTGTTTTGTGGGGGAAATGAGATACATATGGACAATGACAATGCTTTGTTTGCAAGTTTACATATTCTCTCACCCAGTTAAACCCATGGATATTCAACACAAGTACTCAGTTACAATATAAATTCTTTTTGGTCTCTATAGGTAATGCCTGCTGCGGGGAGGCCCTGAGTTGAACAGGTGTGGGAGGAGGGCACTGTGATGTAGGAGAGGCAGGCAGGGGAAAGGATTGGGCCCTACGATGGGGACACAGCTTCTATCCTCCCTCTAAGCTGTTAGAACATGCCCTGTGTAGCTGCTCTTGGCTGGGGACTGCATCTTGGGCCGATTCTATAACTTTCCAATCCCTTCTGGGGGAGTCCAGTCCACAACAAAAGCTTTGGTCTCATATCCATTTTAAAGCTCTTAAGTGAAATAAGCTAGTCCTAGAAGCACAGAGGCTGCATGATTCCACTTATATGAAGAATCTAAAATAGTCAAATTCATAGAATCCAAGCATGGAAGGGTGGTTGCTAGGGGCTAGGGGTAAATGGGGACTTGCTAATCAATGAGCATAGTTTCTGAAAAGGAAGGTGGAAAGCTCTAGCACTGTGTCATATGGCACTGTGCCCATAGTCAACTGTATGGTACTCTGGAACATCTGTTAAGTGGGTAGGTCTCATGGTAAGTATTCATACCACAATAAGATAAAATGCTTTTAAAAAGCTCCCACTTATGCTCAGCCTGCCCAGCAGGGAAAGGTGGCCTGGTCTTCTCTCCTTAATTCTTCTCTCCCCACCAGTTCTGAGTTCGGCCTCTCCAGAGCTGCAGTGGGAAGGAGATGCGAGGCCAGGAGGAACCATCTTTCTACCTGATGGGTGACATTGGTTGTTTGGTGTTGGTGGGGGAGCCCTGGACGGGGAAGGCTCTTTCTGAGGGCAGAGTGATGGCTTCTGGGAAGAACTGAAGCAGGTGTGTCCATCCTGCACTGCCCCTGACTCTGGTAGGCCTTGAGCTGACTGACCCTCAGCGGGCCCCTGTCCAAACCGGAAGCAGCTCTTGTGAGTGGGCTGCTTTGAGGATGGTTCACACCCAGCTCCTCTGGGCCTGGCCCTGCAGAGCAGGGAAGGTTTAGGATGTGCTGCCGCTGCCCTTACTGCACAGGTGGACACAGAGCCAGCTCCCCTGTGGCATCGGCCCTGCATGCTTTGGGGGCCCTCTTGGGTGCTCCTCACTTGGTGCTCCTCACTTCGCCAGAGGCAGAGAGACACTGAAGGCCACTTAGAGAAATGGGCCAATGCAGTGTTGTATTCTCCCACAACCACCCTCAGGAATGCTCTGGGTGGTTGTCTACCCTCCCTGAGACCACAGCTTATGGGGACTCCACTTAGGATTTGTCTAGTGTCTGTTTAGAATGTAAGTGTTCTACTGTTCCCTTTTCTCAGCTTTGACACTTCATGGAAATTCCTGTATTATTTTTATTAAATATTTTATTTACTTATTTGAGAGGGGAAGAGAGAGAGAGAGAGAGAGAGAGAGTGTGCGCGCACATGACCGGGGTGGGGACAGGGAGGAGAATCAGACTCCCTGCTGAGCAGGGAGCCCAAAATGGGGCTCTATCCCAGGACCATTAGATTATGACCTGAGCCGAGGGCAGACCCAGGAGCCTGAAATTCCTATATTTTATCACATACACAAATGCACAGGAACAAAAAGACAGCCCTTCAGGGGCCCCTCCTTGGGCTTATGCAGCTGCTTCTCTAAGGCACGTGTCCTACCACTGGTGGTGGGTTGTCAGCTTCCCAGCCATGTGACTGTTCTAGCCCAAGATCAAGCACATGGATGGTAAGCAAGATCCATGATGGGGAAAATAATTCTGTAAGGAGCAGCTGTGCCTCTCAATGAGGTGAGAGGCTCAGAACAACAGTGCTCACCCAGGAAATGAGCCAGTGATATTCTTCCCAATCTTGATTTTAGGCATAGGGAGCTAGGGAGGACCTGATCTTTTCAGCTTAGGAAAGAACAGAAGCTGGTGTTATAAAGCCTTTCTCTGCAGTCACCCTGGGCATCTGGCTGCCTCTGAAGATTTTTTGAAGACAAGGTCATCTTCCCAGACTTCCCCAAACCCCCATGGGTCTACACAGCCTTCGTGTGTTCTCCCCTTCACACTCTGGGGCCTGGGTTGTCCCTCTGGCCTCCACATCCTACACTTCCCCAGTGATCCTGATTGCCCAAGGCTCTCTTTTCCTACTTGAAACCCTCCTTTCCAAATGTGGATAATGATGCCATTGTCACCATTTTGGAGGCTCATTTTGTAGTTGCATATGTTGTTTCCATGTCTCACAAGAATCACTGAGGTGGATGTTATAATGCCTATCACTTTACAGTCGAGGAAACTGAGGCTAAGAGAGGTTGGGTAACTTGCCCAAAATTACACAATGGATAAGCTCTGGGATTGGAATCCAGGTCTAATTTCAAAGGTCATTCCAGAATCATTCATCCAATGGAAGTCTCTGAATGGCTACTGTGTTCTAGTTCTAGAGCCTGAGGATCTCACAGTGCACAGCACAAACCCTGTCCTCAGGCTCTTCCATTCTAGAGGAGGGAGCAGCCAATAGCTCATGAAAAATGTGGATCCATGCTATAAGGCCAGGTGGTGCTAGATGCTATGAGACATAAGAAGGGAGAATAGAGAGAGAGTGATCAGGGAGGCCTTTCACAGGAAGTGCTTTTGGGCCGTGCCAGAGACTGAATGTTGGTATCCTTCCAAAATTTATATGTTGAAAGCCCTCACTGGGATGGCTTTACAAGGTGGGGCCTTTGGGAGGTAGAACCACCATTAGCCGGGTTATTAAAAGACTCCAAGAGCTCCCTCACCCCTCCTGCCATGTGAGGACCCAGAGAGAAAATGGTCATCTATGAACTGGGAAGCAGGCTCTCACCAGATACAGGATCTGTCAGTGCCTTGATCTTGAGCTTCCAGGCTCCAGAACCCTGAGTAAACATCTGCCGTTCAAGCCTTTCAGGCCACAGCACAGTGTTCTGTGGTAGCAGCCCAAGCCCATTAATATAGGGTGAAGCAGGGGGAGAATGAGCCTTGCTCATTCTAAATCTGAAAGAGGAGTGTGCCAGCTGGACATTGGCCAGTGTGACGGCCAGAGGAGGCTGGCTTGGTGAGCCCCAGGGTGAGCCAGCAACTATGAGGCTAGAAGGTGTGGCACTTGACAGTAGAAAGAAGTACGGCTTCCATCTGAGGGGGATGGGAGGCCAGGAAGGCTCTCCCATGGGACTGTTCAGGATGTTTCTACCTGAGCAGCATTGCCATGGCTGCTGTGCTGAGGACAGACATCGGGGTGAGGATGGGACCACTACTGCCATGGTCCAGGCAAGTGCTTAGGCCTCCACAGTGGTGGCACTGGTGAGGAAGAACGGGGGTATTTCGGACATGTCTGGAATTGGAGTCAATAAGAGTTGCTGTTGGATTAGATTTAGGGTGAGCAAATTAAAAAGAAAGAACGAAAGAAAACAGAAAACAGAGAGGAGGAAGAGTCAAGGTTTTGGCCCGAGTGGAAAGGCTGGGGCTGCGTTCACTATAAGGGGTGGTGGAGGGGGGATCAGTGTGGTTGGGGGGTGCTGCTATGCCCAGAGAGCCTTCAGGTTGCAGCACAGGTGCAGGGTGGGCCACTGTGCACAGGCCTGGGGTTTGGGGGAGAGGTAAGGGCTGGAGCCCCAGCTGGGGCTTCCAGGGTCTCAATGGCATTGACAGCCAAGGGCAGGAAGAAGAGGAGCAAGAGCTGATGCAGGGGTCTTCCACAGGGCATCCCAGGAGGAGCAGGACTAGGAGGAAAGCAGGGAGCACTGTGTCAGGAAGATCTCAGCTTTCCCTCTGATGCTGTCCAGGGCTGTCTGGGCTCCCGACTGCTGCACCTCTAAGTGTGTACTAGACCCATCTCTCACTAGATTCTGCTGAGACCCCCCTCTCCTCTGCATCACTGAATCAGCCCCTCTACCAGATCACCTCTTGCAGCATGACCATCCCCAAATTTAAGAAAAAGAAAACCTCCTCTGATACCCTGCCTCCCTCTTGCTCCTGGCCCCTTTCTCTGTGTCCTTCACAGCAAAGCTCCACTAAAACATTTCTATAAATGCTTTTGGTATTTGAAGTACTTTTTCTTTTTTTCCAGTAATATAAACTGAAACAGAGCTTTCTACAGAACATGGGAGGCTTGGAGAGAGTGGAGGCAGGGAAAGGTTATGGTTTGCTGGACAGCACACTTGGGCTGTGGTTGAGGCGCCAAGGTGGGGCTGGTCAGTGTGAGCGTGTGTGAGTGTGAGTGCACAAGCATGTGTTTGTGTGTGAGTTAGTGGGGTGTGCTTGCAGCCATGGCCATGTTTGGGTGTAGGCATGCAGCAGGGAGGGGTTGGATGTATCTAGAGTGAGCCAACAGGAGAGAATGACAGAAGACGAAGAGAGCATTCAACCCAAACTAGCTGGTGACAGCAGTAAACCAATAGCTCAGAGATCTGGTCCTCCTGGAGTTCACATTCTAGAGAAGAAATACAGATGATGCAAAGGAGAAATTAATAAGCTCTATAGTGTGCTAGATGATGCTAAGAGGAAAAAAAGAAGCAGAAAAGAGGATGGTGCTCTTGGTGGGGGCTGCAAGTTTAAACAGTACAGCTGGGAGGTCATCAGGAAGAACGTGGCATGTGGCTGAGGCCTGACCCAGGCAATGGGGGGAGGATGAGAGCATCTGGGGAACAGGGCTGCACACAGAGGGAGTAGCAAGTGCAAAGGCACCGAAGTGGGAGCAGCTCTGAAAGAGCCAGAAGACAGGGTTGGAGGATGAACTGGGGCCATGTAGGGCCTTGAGACCCCTGGATGGGCATCAGTTCTCACCCTGAGGTAGATGGGAGCCATGGGAGGATTCTGAGCAAGGGAGTGACATGAACTGAGACTTTGACAGGATTGCACTGTGTAGGGGAAGGGGACCATGGGGGGTTGTGGTAAAACCCAGGGTGGAGAGGATGGTGGCTTGGACTTTAGTGGAAGAGGCAAGAAGTGGTGGGCTTGAACATACTTTCTAGCAATTACTGGCAGGAGCTGAGGATATACAACAAAGGGCCACAGTGATGGGCCACAGAATCTGAGCTGCAGAAGGGAAGAGGTGAGAAAGGAAGGGAGGTGGCCAGGCTGCAGAGGCGGGGGCACCTCTGGGCTGAGGAATTGCCTGAGTGGAGATATGGAATGGACATGGGCATGAGCTAGGAGTGCCAGGGGCCCTTGGAGGGCAGGGTGACTGAAATGGAGACTGGGGTCACTTGTAGTGTCCTCTGCCAGTGAATGACCATAGGAGCTGGTGGCTGATGCCAATTGCAGGAGTTGAGGTAAGTCAGCTGTGTGCATGCACAGCATTAAGAATGACAGTGGCCATGTGTGTGAGAGAGGCAGCAGAGGCAATGGCCGCACCCCAGAGAACAGGATGTGTGCTTTTTAGAAGGAAGGAAGTAAACACTGCCTTGGAAGTAGCCTTTGTCTCCACACTGTGCCCAGTGGCACAAGAACATGGGAGAGAAACACAGTGTCGTCAGGGAGCCAGGCTGATCTTTCCCCATGGGGGAAGAGCTCTGAGGGAAGGGGGCTCGGTGATGCAGTCTGGATGCTTAGGGACAGAGATGCCAGGCAGTGCTGAGGGGCTGATCTGCGGGGAAAGCCCTGAGCCACAGGGGAGCGGCTGGGGCATCCCGTGTCCTTGGTGTCTGTTTATAAGAGGCCTGGGGCCTTCTTAGGGCTGTCTGTGTGTGCCTCTCTCTTCCGTCTAGCACTTCTTCTTTTCCCAGTCATTCAGTTCCCAGAGGGCGCCGCTGATGATTCAAGGGCTAAAATCTATGGCATCTAGGCTAGAAGGGGTCTGAGAAACTGAGTCATCTGTCCCTTCCCTCTGATCGATATTGGGGGCAGGCCTGTATGTCTGGCCAAATGCCTGTTGGTTCTTCTGCTGAAGATCTAGTCCAAGTTCCACTGCTTGACATTTCAGAACTTCTGGATGTCTACAGCCCCTATTTCAGGTAAAAATCCTTTCAATTTGCCTTTAATCCTTGTTTTCATGTTCCAGCCGCCAGGCTGGAAGGAAGTTTCTGGGATGCCTGAGCACTGCACCGTGCCACCGTTGACTCCGGGCCTTTGCAAACTCCTATTCTGCCAACAAGTTTAGATCATGCCACCTCCTCTGGGAAGCCTTCTCTGACTTCTGCAAAGTGCCTGTGTGTTCCTTCCTCTATCCCAGCAGAAGGCAGCAAGCTTTCTCATAAATATTTTAGGCTTTACATAGACCGCATATATTCTTCTTTGTTTGTTTTATTCGTTGGCTTGTTTGTCTGCTTTTTTACAATATTTTAAAAATGTAAAAACCATGACTCTATCAAAAGAGCCCAGAGGCTGGGTTTAGCCCGAAGGCTGCAGTTTGCTGAACAACTTGTTCAAATCACCATTAACATGCGTTGCAGTTTTCTGTCTCCGCACTGATTTTCAACTACTAGAGGGCAAGGACTGTATTTTATATACCTCAACATCTGACACAATGCTACGTGAACAAATAAGTGATGTTGCATAAAATATCCTCTGACATGTCCCAGCTGACTCTTTTATCATTTTTCTGCACACCTGCCTCTCACATGTTAAATAAATAACCTCCTTAAGAGTCTCCAAGTCAGTCATTAAACAATCCCTCCACAGATGCACACTAAGCTCTCAATGATATTAATGATGTCATTTATTAAGCTCCTGGTATGCAGCAGGCCAGTGTAGAGTCGTGGGGACACAAAAGTGAAGCCAACAGACTGTGTGTGTGTGTGTGTGTGTGTGTGTGTGCACGTGCTCACACAAGTGACTCAGGTACAGGTCACTTGGTCTCTGTGCAGCTTGGGGTCACACTGACGTGCCCTCTATGGTCCCTGCTCTCCAGCTGGATCACGTGCACTAATCCTTACCACTTCTCTGGAGGACTTAATTCACTTAAAAAAATCATATAATTGCATTTTCAGCATAATTAGGTACCTAATTACATGACTAAATGTCCTCGATCAGGCTGCATGTGTAAATAATGATGATTTAGTTAGCCATGCTTTGTTATTGGCTTTCCAGAAGGCTCATCAGTTGGTGAACAGGATGTGGAAAATGTTTACTCCTTCCTTCACTGGGTTTGACAGGCAGGAGAGGCAGCGCCCTTTCCTGTTAGGAGAGGAGCAGGGTGGGGAGGAGAATAGGAGGTGGAGGGGACTCCTATTGCCTGGGGATCTTAGTTCAAAGCCTCAGAGAGAGCCTGTCAGATGAGGGCATGAGTGCCCACATTCTAAAGACAGACTAGACCACTTGCCCCCAAGATGTGCCAAGGGAGACCACAGTGGCCCTGGGACAGCGGGACCTCCAGGTTATAGACCAAAAGGGTAGAGCTGTGGTGAAGATTCTGGAAGGAAGCAAAGCCACAGGAGTAGGAGGCAAGCATGGCTCCTCTTTCATTCCCTGGAATAGTTCTCCTCCTCACAAACCAATGAGGGCACCTGCACCAAAGGATGCAGGTCTCTCCCCACCCTGGGCTGAGGTGTGCTAAGGCTCACTGTTCTTACACATGCAATGGACCATGAGAGAACCTACCTCAGAGGGCAATTGTGAGGATGACATGAGATGATGCATATAGATGGCACAGTATGATTTAATATGCAATACCTGTTAGCTAGTATTGTGAATGATACTGCCGTTGTTTGTTTTTTAAGCTGGACTAGTGTTTGAAAGGGAGGGTACATTTTCACCTATATATTGGGAGCATATTGCTTGGGGGCAGTGATGAAGAGAAGGGCAAATGTACATCAACACACTGCTCTACAGAAATCATCTTAAAGTTATTGAAGGGGGCACATGTGACCCTCTCTAATGCTCAGCTAACTCACCAATATAGAAGGACACACCTGCATGGCTGTAAGAGAGACACTGCCTAACACATGCAAGCTCTTCTTATCATTCCCATTTATTTGAGCATACCTCCCGCATATGTGTGTGTACACACATATGGCCCCTGGATGCAGGGCCCCTGTGGGGGAAGCAGAGGAGTACAGTGCTTGTGACTTGAGGTGTAGGGAGTCCTTGTTTATCTCCTGGGTTAGCTGGGCTACCAGAGGCTTCCCACTCTGCTATTAGCCCTCCTTTGTCCTCTGGGTATCAGTGCAGAAAAGGGGCATTAGGAAATCACCAATTCACCTCATTTTGCACCCAGCACCACAGCCAGGAAGCTGGCTGCCCCCAGTCAAGCCCCTTCGCTGTCTTTGTGCTCAGGGAAGAAAAGCTATTTCTCTTCACCGCACCTGTCCCACCACCCCTCCACCGCATCCTCCCACTGTATTTCTGGCTGATGAAGACACTCTATAATGTGTCTCAATCCATCACTCTGGCACATTCCTGTTCTGTCTTCCCAGCCTCCCGTTCAGGTCTTGTGATTTATATTTCCCCAACATTAATCTTTTAAAAGCAAAGAAGCTATAAACACATACATAATTCTTCCTCCTGTCAGTTGAAATACCATGACACAAATCAACTGCCATCTAAATTAAATGTTTCTTTCACAGAAAGTGATAAATGCCCTGGAGACCAATCAAGAAAGTCAACAAACTTAAACTTTGTTTCACTTTGGAATTTTGCTGGTAGTGTGGTTAAAGTTTGATAACTGGTCATATCTCATGACCAAGAGAAGTGGTGAATTGGATGTTTTAATACAGCTGAAATGGACAGGAGACTTTGTGCATCTTTCCTCATCAGGGATCTTAGCATATCAAATGCAGAACTGAAATCTAACACATGATCTTAGGGGAAAAAGGTAAATACAGACAAAATTTACTGTTCTGTCAGACTGATATAGTACTTTCATAATCAAACCAAGTAACAGAGTGAAAACAGAGGTACCAAAAGAGACATCAGCCTGTTATAGAGTTAGATCTGTTTAACTAGTTAAGATTAGGGCTCCCAGATATGCCAGATGGTCTAAGAGTGGATCTCAAATAATTTTATCCTTTTTAGCAGAGATGGTTTCATATTTTTTGAAATGCAATTTTTAATTCTACACCTTTAAAATACCTATTTTTTGGGGAAATATAGAAGCTATGTTTTTAGGAGGAGGAAGGAGAGATATAAATGGCTAAATCTGGTACATATCTTGGGTTTATTTTCCTCTCTTCCTTTTCCATGTCTTATTACTTCTTCCACCATCACTACCACATTCAATATCATTAGTAAACTTCATTATTCATTTCATTATAAGCAGAAGAGAGTCCTTTTTTTTTTCCTTTTTGAGAGAAAGAGCAGAGAGCATGAGTGGGGGTAGAGGGGCAGAAGGAGAAGGAAAGAGAGACAATGATGGAGCCCAATGCTGGGCTCGATCTCAGGACCCTGAGATCATGACCTGAGCTGAAATCAAGAGTTGGATGCTTAACCACCTGAGTCACTTAAGTTCCTCAGGAAGTACAGGATCTTAAAGGTCAGGTTAAAGAAACTACATCTTCTATTGTAGGTCGTGAGCAGGTGAAAGATTATGAAAAAGGAGATTCTCTAGACATTCTGAAGTAGTACAGGGATGGAGAAGAGAGCATTTTCTCTTCCAAGCTTAGGAGAGCACTTGGAAGCCACTAAGAAAGGATCAGAATGACATAATGAGAGACTAATAAGGCTGAGAGTAGTGGACATGAGCAGAAAGGTATGGGTATGAGGTAGGGGAGGGGTCAAGCAAGTTACACTTGACAAGGCTAGAAGTTTTGAGGGTTAGAGAATTCGAGGTACTGACAGGTGTGTGATTAGAAGTTAAGTGAAGGAGATGGTGTGATAGAAGAGGTAGGAGGGTTATGAACAATGATTTATTATTTTGTATTAAAATATATACAGTTAATGAATAACTTCCATAATTATATAATAATTATAATTATGTAAAATAAATTATTACAAAATAAACACATCACTTAAATATTAAGATGTGTTTCAGATTTTCAAGTTTAGGTAAAAAATAGATTTTTGACAATTGTGTGAGACATCCATGTATGGAAGGGATGAATGAATAAGAAGGGAATCTTGAAAATGCTTGAAATAAGAATGCTTTTTAAAACTAGGAGTGTTCCATTTACCCAGAGGGCTTTGCACCCAGGCATCTGGCCTGGGAGTTGAGGCACTGAGTATGTGGGTTCCTCCCTCAAAGCAGGAGCCTCTTGTTTGTGGTTCTCAACTCTGGCTGCACATCAGAATCACATGGGACCCTTCAAAAAACACCCATGCCCAGGTCCCATCCTCCTTGGGTTGCCAGATAAAATGCAGAGCACCAGTTTAATTTGAATGTTAGATAAACAACAACAAATTTCTTGGTATAAGTATGTCCCAAATATTGCAAGATGACTCCGTAGACTGTTCGGTTCTTTGTCAGCTCACCAGAAAGACTGGTAGTTTTCTAAGGGAGATACACCTAGGGGAGAGCCCTGGGATCTCCTGGGCCCCAGTCCTGAGACACAGACACAAGCTAACCTGATTTCTCACATTATCATCTCATGTGTTAACATCCCTCCTGCTTGCCTAATGTGAGCGCATTGTATATCACATGGATTTTAATTCTTACCTCTAGGTTTTTGGCTCATGCTGTTTCCTCTGCCTGAAGTGTTCAGTCCACCTGGGCCCTACCTGGTGAATGACTGTCTACACATTAAGGAGGATGTCTGTCCTGACCTCCCAGTGGAAGTGACCTCCTGTTACTATGGACAGATTCACCAAGTATGTGAAAACATCTCTGGGGGTGCAGGAAGGGCCATGGCGTCTTCATCTCTGTATCCTGGCATTTTGCAAGGTGGCTTACACATAGTAAGTCAGTGGTCATCAAAAGGTTACTGAGAGAAAGTTCTTCTCAGTGGAACAGATTGAAATGCAGCAGGAAAAATCATCCAGAAGAGAGCTTATGAAAGCAGGAGTTTGCAGTGATTGCAAAAACAACTGCTGAGCACCAAAAGTTGGTAAAACCATCTTTTGCATTTATCTCTCCACACTGCATAGAACTTTTATATACACAAATCCTTTGGCTTATCATTAGAGAATGATTACTAGTGATGGTTTGGTTGGTTCCAGGGAAGAGATCAGAGGAGGTCCCCTTTGTTTCCCCCCAACCCTGGCTACCCTCTGGCTCTTACCCTTGATCTGTCTTTTCTTTAGCTCTTCAGACTTTGTCAGCATTAGTTTCTGAGAGTTGCTCATTTCTCAATATTCCAGTGATAATCACAGGCCTGGAGCTCAGTCTCCAGGTCAGGGCACACCATCAGCACAGTCTCAATTTGGGTATTTGTCAGGAGTTGCATCTTGTTCATCAGGTCTGCTTTGATGGAGCTATCCTGGCAGGTCGTCTGAAGGCTCAGGCCTCACTCCTTGGCACTCATCCTCCTGGCCCACTCTGGATGGCACCCCCTGCATGGAAGCCTCTAGTCACTAGGTCAGCTTGCTAGGAGGCCCTGCCTGACCTGCCTGCATAGAGGCTGCTGCATCTGCCTTGTCTTGGAGGGCCTTTCTGACTCTGTTTGCATCCATGTGCATCAGAGCCTGGGGCAAGGGGCAACTGGAAGTCAGTGGGGCCCATGCCTCTGCCTTTTATGGTCTGTTCCATGCCAGGAATTCACTTGCATCATCTCCCACTCATGATGCTTCTCTTATTCAAAACCACCTGTCATGCGATGGACACAAATTATGAGTACCTTTCATTAGCTGAAATCCCCCAAACAACCTTGCCAATAGGCATTGCCATCCCTGCTTTATATATATGAAAAGACTGAGTCTCAGAGACATCATCAGTCCCCAAGGTCAGAGCCAGGATCCAAACCCAGACCTGAGCCCAAGGGTCTACTGCTGCCCAACTCTGCCAGCTCTTGGCCCTGTCTCCTGGTGTAGTGCTGAGCCTGGTGATGGGATCCTGGAGGCCACTGGCCATGATATGCCCCCCATTTGTGGAGCCTGTGTGCTCCTGGCAGGGCACAGGACACAGCAGCTTTGTGAGGCGAGTATGACCAGCCATCTTACAGACGGAACAACTAAGTCCAGAGAGACAACTCTCTCAAAATCAGTCTACTAACCCAGTCTGTCCTACCCTAAAGATGGGAAGTTGAACAGCTTAAAGGAAAAGTAGTTAACTTTTGAAGGTAAAATTGGATGTCACCCAAAAGGTGTGTGTGTGTGTGTGTGTGTGTGAGGGGGAGGGGTGAAAGGATAAGTCTTTGATCTTCAAACTAGAGCTCCCAGGAGGGAGGAAGGCAGCCTGAGCTTCTGGGGCCAGTGAACCTGACTTCAAACCTAACCATAACACAAGAAATAAAAATTTTTAATATTTTCCCTCTCCTAGCCTCAGTGTCTGACTGAAAAAATGGAAACAGTTGCATGCCTTTCAGAGGACTCTGAGTGGGCTCAAACCATAGATGTAGTCCTGATATGGCCATGGGAGGCACCAGCTCCCACTGCCATGTCCAAGTCCCCCAAAACTCTCTAGCACCTTCTTCTCCATCAACCCTTCTTGCCAAAACTTTATCCCCAATTGCTCCTCATTGGGTCTTTGTGCCTGTGGCCACAAGAAGTCTCTTTGGTGCTGAAGAACAGAAAGAAGTTTCCTGGGTCTCACTGGCCCTGTTTTTGAGGGGTTGGGCCCTGGAGACGGGTCTGAGAAAGCAGCTGGTGAGTGGCTGGGCCCAGACCCACTTTATCAGCCCCAGGCCCACCAGGCGGGCACCGGATCTCCCTGAAGCTGCCTGATAAGAGGCTCAGCTCTGCTTTCTTAACGCCTAGAGCCTTATCAGACCTGGGTGAAGGTTCCATTCCCCTCAGTGTAAATAAAGGGGAGGGAAAAAGGCTCTCGGAAGAAATATAATGTCCTTGCACTCAGACACAGTCAAGCCGGCGACCTGCCTGTGAGTCCGAGCCCTACTGGTATAGATGGGGAGGGGCTTAGGACAAGGCACCCCAGGCTCCTGTATGCAAGAATGAGTGGGGACCGTCATGCACACTGTGTCTGAAGCTTACAGAGACCTGACTCAGTGAGGGTGCGTGCTGCCTTGTAGCACTCCTGACTTGGGTGTCTGTGTGTATGTGCATGTGTGTTGGGGGGAGCAGGGAGTGTTTAAGCTTGAAGCATTTGTCTCCTTAGAACTGTGGCACATAAAGCACCTGGTGTCATAGAGAGGGGCACACTGCCTGCCTATCCATGAGCCTGGAGGGGTGCAGAGGTTATAGGATCAAGTTATACCTGAATCCTAGTGTGGGCTCCACCATGTTCTATGGTTGTGCCCTTGTGACAGACTTTACATCTTTCCCAGGAACACTCAGGATACTGCGTGTGTCAGCTGAATGAGGACCCCAGGCTCCTTTTCTAGGTACATGTGAAAAAACAGTGTCCTTCCCAGTGGGCACAGGAACAGCCCGCCCTGGCACCCAGGCACAGAGAGAGTTCGATAAATGCTAATGCCCTCTCTATCCCTCCACCCTCTGCTATACCAGGCTGGGTGAGGACAGAATGAGATAAGTGGGAATGGTTTTTCTATATGCCAGTGATTCCAAGCACAAACAGTTGCTTAGGGGGCCTGATTTCCAACAGGGTCCACAGGTGGAGATGAGAAGCCAGTCATTTCCGTAGAAGCTGGATTCTTGTGCTGGGATCATATTCTCTGAAGGCGGGAGGCACACAGGATGAACTCCTGTGTAGCAGGTGCATGGGGCTTTGGGCCCTGCACTCACACTTAGTCCCTCCAGAAAACCTTCAGACCCAGAAGATGCAACAAGCAATTTCAGAGAGGCTTCTGGAAGCTGGCCTCTGTGTGTACACACACCTGTGCACTCAGCTAAGGCATTTCTCAGGACAGTTGAGGACAAATGGGGGTCTTGGTACTACAGTCCCCCTGTCTCCCATCCCCCTGTGTTTCAGGCACCCCTCAGGAATTCCCTACCTTTTTCTCCCCTCCTGTTCATTCTCACCACATGCCATGGCTCATCCAGGGCCTCACTCTTAGTGTTTTGCTGGAGCATTAGCTGAATGCTCAAGGGCTCCTCTGTGAGGTCAGGAGCATTCTACCAGGAAGTTTGGAGGCCCCAAAACTTGGGAGGATGGTGGAATTCCAGCTGCTACAACAGGTGCTGGGAAATAGTCCCATTGTCTCTCTGCTACCTCTCCTGTCGGTCTTTGTCTCCTTCTTACCACTTCTCACCATCCTCCCCTAGTCACACTGCCTCCTGGGTGCTTCTTGATCAGCCCAGGTCTCCTCCTACCTCAGGGCCTTTGCACTTGCTATGCTCTCTGCCTATTCTATACTCTCTCAGATATTCCTGTTTGACTCCCTGGCTTCCTTTAGGTCTTTCTCAAACATTATCTCTCCCAGTGAAGACTCCTCTCTGGCCATGCTCTTTAAAATGGTATCTCCCTCATCTCCCTCACCTCTCTGGGCTCAGACCTAGTTTGCAGCAACGTAGCTAAATGCACCAAGAAGATCAGAATCGTGGGTAAACATGGGACACTTTATGGTGCCTCCCTCAGGAAAATGGTGAAGAAGATTGAAATGAGCCAGTACTCTATGTCTACTTGTTCCTTCTGTGACAAAACCAAGATGAAAAGACAAGCTGTGGGTATCTGGTATTGTGGCTCCTGCATGAAAACCATATCCGGTGGCACCTGGACCTACAACACCACTTCTGCTGTCATAGTAAAGTCTTCCATCAGATGACTGAAGGAGTGGGGTGCCTGGGTGGCTCAGTTGGTTAAGTGGTTGCCTTTAGCTTGGGTTGTGATCCCAGGGTACTGGGATCAAGCCCCACATTGGGCTCCCTGCTCGGCGGGGAGCCTGCTTCTTTTTCTCTCTCTCTCTTTCCTGCTTGTGCTCTCCCCTTCTCCCTCTCTCTTTCTCAAATAAATAAAATCTTAAAAAACAAAACAAAACAAAAAGACTGAAGGAGTTGAGACTAGTAGAAGTTCCACCATTTGAAACATTGCTAGCCTATAATAAATGAGTTAATTTATGTAACAAAACAAAACAAAATTAAATAATATGGTACCTCCCTCATCCCAGACCTTCCTTATCTCCTTTCTTGACTTGATTGTCTTCTTTAGCACTTGGCACTCTGATGTACTGAGCATTATCCCCATGTATCTAGTATCTATCTGTCCAAACCCCATCGAATAGAAGCTCCCTTTTTTGATTACTGCTCATTTGTTCACTGTCATATCCCCAGAACCTCACACAGTTGGTCCTCAATTCATGGTCATGGAATGTGATTCCTGGCCTACCAGCTAACTGGTAGTGGTGGCATAGGCAAAGAACATGAGGGTAGACTCAGGGACACTAAGACTGAATTTAGATCCACCATTTTATAACTGGTCAAATGCAGACACACTTCTGAGTATTCAGCTCCAAATCTGAAAAAGAGAGGTGATAACCTCCCAAGGGGATAAGAGTTTTCAGTAAGGTCTGGGGCAATGTACCTGGCCCAACACCTGCCATGTGGAGAGTTATCCCTCTTCCTTGCCTGGGCTGTGGGTGAGAAGCACATATTTCTGAACTTGGGAGGTGAGCTGGCAGGCCCTGTAGCTGTAGATCCCAGGGGGAGCCTATGTTGCTTTTCCTCCCACCCCTTTCAAGGTGAGGGGAGGATTTTCTGCAGGGCAATAGCAGAGCCTCCAGAGCCTGTACTGACAGAGGGGTGATTAGAGGACAAGAGGCAGTGAAGACTATAAGAGGGGCCCTCTCCTTGGTGGCCTGGGCACTGACAGATCAAGTGATGGGAACAAAGGCACTTTGTATATCTGCAGCCTGGCCCACATGGGCCTCCCTGGTTGATATCTGGTCCTTGATCTTGACTGTAGGTCTTTCCTCCATGACTTCTTATTCATCAGTGGGGTGGTGGTATCCCCAGAGAGAGGTGATGGGGCCCAGATGGGCTCTAGGACTGGAAGTTGAGCCATTAGAGATTCTCCTGTTGGGTTAAGTCAGGAGTCGAGAAATTTTTTTGATAAAGGACCACATGGTAAATAGTGTAGGCTTTGACAGCCATGTGGTCTCTGTCACAAAAAAACCAGTTATAAACAAATGAATGGGTGCAGCTGTGTTCCAATAAAACTTTATTTATAAAAAACAGGTGGC
Source organism: Ailurus styani (assembly GCA_002007465.1). NCBI lineage: Eukaryota > Metazoa > Chordata > Mammalia > Carnivora > Ailuridae > Ailurus > Ailurus styani. The sequence goes on from LNAC01001879.1 coordinate 42,713, forward strand.
AGGCTGGATTTGAGCCGTGGGCCTTAGTTTGCAGACCCCTGGTTTAAGTTTCTGTATCACTGAGTCTCTGTCTTCCTGCTCAGGCTAATATTTACTGAATATTTGCCCCATGCTAAGCCTGGGCCTTTACCTATATCTTCTCATTTCCTCTTGCAGGGAGGAAGCCACTGAGTGGCCAAGCTGCACCTTGAACCCAGGTCTGTCACACTGGAGGCCTGAACTTTCACCTGTGCAATGCATAGCTATTGGAATGCAGGCACGCTGTTCAGTGCCATGGCCACCTTCTACAGATTACAGAGTCTGGTGGCCCCTGGGGCTCATTGTATCTTGGACATCCCTTGGGGTGGTGACTACACAAGCATCAGGGACACAGAGGCCAAAGGGCGTGAGATCACTATCCTGAGATTTTCCTCACAACTTAGTGGTGGAGCCAATAGTAGCTGGCAATGTGGCAAGGTGGGGTGGGGGTCCTACCTCTGACTTAAACCTTACATAAGGTCAAAGCCATCTGTGCCAGTGAGGGCAGTGGCCTGGGCCTCTCTGACTTGGCTCTGTGTACCTTCTCTGGCCAATTGCACTGATTGTCCAGGCCCTGTCACAAAGGGACTTTCTGGGGAATCCTGAACCCTTGGGGCATTGGATCCCAGAACAGGAGAAATGGCCACAACTGACTACCTTGTAAGGGCTTGGTGCAGGAAGGCCAGAGGAGGTCTGGGAAGTGTCCTGCTGCAGTCTGAGCATCCCTGAATGGGGGGCTGTTGGCTCAGAAGGAGATATCATGACCTGAGGTGGAGGAGAATGCCACCCTGTGCTCATTCCCCCTTGGGGAGGGCCCTCTCATGGGAGCTCAAAGGAGAACCATGGGGGACCCTGGAGGCAGGAGGCAGGGCAGTGAGAGGTCAGCCTTTTATCTGCCCAGACAGTCAGACTTCTGTTCCCACAGCCCCTGGACAAGGAGGGCAAGATAAGGCCAGGAACTCAGATAATTGTGCCTCCAAGGCGTGCAACTTTAGCATTGGCTTATCCCAAAAGCACTACCTTGGAAACAGAGGGAAGAAAGAACAGTGAAAATAGGCAGGCAGAGACCAAAGCCTCAGAAAATAAATGGCCCAGAAGTGCTCTTGAATGGGAAACACAGCCTCAGGGTGTCCGAACTTTGAAGGAAAACTATGGATTCTGTCCCCCTTTGACAATCCTCCAAAATGGATTTTGGCTTTTTCCAGCATTACTTGTTTTCTCAGTGAGTGACAAATATCATTTCACTCAAATAAGTCCTTTAAAAATAGCATGTTCCAAAAGGTCTTTTCCAGAAGCTCCATGATTCTTAAATAGGAAATGTCCTAGGGGTAATTACCAGACCCTGATACAATGAAATGTAGTTAAAAAGCCCATTTGAACCAACATTCTTTCCCTCCTCCTGTGAAAGAAAACTTTTTATTTTTATTTTATTTTTTTAAAGATTTTATTTATTTGACAGAGAGAGAGATCACAAGTAGGCAGAGAGGCAGGCAGAGAGAGAGGGGGAAGTAGGCTCCCTGCTGAGCAGAGAGTCCAATGCGGGGCTTGATCCCAGGACCCTGAGATGATGACCTGAGCCAAAGGCAGAGGCTTTAACCCACTGAGCCACCCACGTGCCCCAAGAAAACTTTGTTCTCCTTGGAAACTCCTTATATTCTGCATATATGAATGGTGGTGGTGTGCAGGGGTTAAAACATAGCCCAGGGTTGGATGCCCCCAGCTCAAATCACAGCCCTGCCACTCACAGCAATGTCCTGTGTCCTAAAGATGCCGGTGCCGCCCACGGCAACCCCCTCACAGTGAAGGACCGTGACTACTGGTGAGTATGACCAGCAAACATTTGCTCAGCTCCTCAGACAGGCCAGACCACCCTGCCTAGTGTGGGTACCCTATACATTTACATGATATTTTTCCTTTTTATATCCTGCACTTTGTTTTTACTAAAAGTCATTCCCCAAAGTTAGAACATTCACAACAATCAACATTGATCATTGACGACTTGTTTCTTCAAGCATAAAATCTTAATCCAAGATAAAATTATATCTAACAAGTAGAAATTCACTATAATTTAATATTACCTACCAATATTAGCTAATATTAGGTCATAATTTACATTTGGGGAGCTATATTACTTTAAGTTGTTCTTTAGATAGCTAGATATCTATTTAGCTAGTTCAGTGAATAATCACAAGACATAGGCAATTTGATATGCAACCTGAATTTGTGTGATAAGAAATGTCTCCCTAGGAGGATTGGTTCCTTTTTTTTCCTGTTACGATGTGTGTCTTGCTGCTCCAAGAAGCCCAACAATGCTTTGAGGGCACGGATCTTGTCTTATACTTTATTTGTCTCTTCCTTAATCCCGAGGACAGAAGAGAAGGATGTATGTTTCTATTGATGAACCAGGAATGTATATGGTGTTTAGTAAAAATTTGTGCATAAATTGCCTTCATAATCAACTCTTCTGTCCAGTTTCCTTTCCTACTTCTCAGATTTTCTTCATGGAGTCTGAGCATTGGGGTTCTGAAGTTTGGTAAGAACTGTCCTCAGGGAATTAATCGGTAGAGTGATTGACACCTGGGCATACATTACAGTCTGGCTGTAGGCAAACATTTAACCACAGTGAGAACATTTTATGGCTTCATGGAATGGAAATGTTTACAATGGAAGGATCCTGAGAGACAAGCTCCCAAGTATCACTGACAACCAACAGTAATTGGATATCAGTGAACCACTCTGGCTTAGGCACCAGGCACCAGGCAGGAACAAGTTCGAAGACCAGGTTACATGAAGTCCTTGGTGTCCAGCGATAACTGAAGAGTGAAACATCACAAGGGGCCCCTGGAGTGTGGTCACCTGCCTCTCATCCTCAGCTTGACTACATCAGATAGGCTTTTATCTTTTTTATATTTCCACACTTTATCTAAGAATTTATTTTGTGGAAATGCCATTTCTGCTGAGAATAATTGCAATGAAGTTTTGTAACTGTTACACCACTGTGTGTGTGTGTTTGGGGTGGAGACCCTAGATGAGAAGCTACTTCTTCTGGAGTTTCAGGGATACATGACCTTTATTCCAGAGGGGACATGAAGAGTTGCATGCTCCTGAACCAGGTATGGCCAGTGGCCTGAAGGGTATTTTGAATTCCTTTGCCCTCTGATGTTCTTGGGTCTTGTTTTCCAACTAGGCTGAAGACCTTTTGAAGAGAGGGTCTGTGTCCCCTGTATCTCCTGTGTGGTCCCTTGCACACAGGTGGTGCTTGTTGGATCAAAATCAAAGTGCATCAGATTAAACTGTGGTAATCTGAATGTGGTGCTCTAGACTGGATTCACCAGAACTGGATAGAAAGTTGAAGGCCCCTGGCTTGTGTCACCTGCTTCCCAAGGGCTCCCTGAAGACTTGGGACTTATAAATGGACCCCCAATGGTGAGATAGGCTGGGAGTGAAGAGTGGTGTGTACAGGGGTCTAATCTGGAAACCGGCACTGAATTTAACCCACTGGTAGATGTTGGTGCTGCATCGACAGATAACCTGCCAGAGGGAAGGCTGCCTTTATTAATGGGCTTACCAATAGATTGTTGTCTTTGTTAACAGACTCTGGATAGGCTCAAGGGGGCAAGGCTTGATAGAGGCAATGCTAAGCCCAAACCCCAAATCACCAAAATGACCTTGTGGACTTCTTTAGACCTATGTCTATGTGTCCCTGTCTGCCACATGAGGAGGGTGGTTAAGGGGATCTGGCAGGAACATTGCACTGACCTCAGATGAGATCACACACAGAGGAGGCTTTGAGAAGCAGAACACACTGCAATAGTTAGGTGTGCTGCAGAGATACCAGACTGAGGTCAAGAGATGTGAGAAGTGTCTGAAAACTGGAGGCATAGGAAAAAGTTTCAAAAGTATGCCAGAGGCCAGAGATGCTATAGGCAGCACGTCTCACATTTGTTTCCAGCTATCTCTGTGAGGTCAGTAGGGCCCATAGACTAAATGTCTGTTCACCCTGCCCCAGGGCAAACTAGAACCCAAGACAGCTTCTCCTTGTCTTGAACCTGGTGGTGACACCAGTTTGTTGCTGAGGACTACGAGCAAGTGGTAAAGGGCATGTGTGTGTGTGCATGCTGTGTGCACCTGTGCATGTATATGTGTGTGTGTGTGTGTGTGTGTGTGTGTGTGTGTATGAACGCACGTGTATAGGAAGGTACAGGAGAATGTAGCGCCAATGTCAGTTTCTTCCTTTTGGTGACCCTACAGTCCATCATCAGCATCTCAGCATCACCCCATCCTGTCCCCCACTTAAGAACCTGAGGAACGAGTTTCTGTGGGACAAAGAGTGCACTCCCAAAGGAATCAGAGACCTGTGTCCCAGTCTTGCTCTACCTACTGCCCCTGGATGCATGAATTCTTATAAGTTGCTTAGCTTCTCTAAGCTTTACTTTATTTCCTCTCAAGGAGGGAGAGAAGTCTCTCTTGAATGAAGATGGGAAACAGATTTGAAAGGACCTAGCAAAGTGTAACACACAATGCAGTAATGGTCCTGTGGCTTGAAATCTTTGAACAAAAGACAAAGCTGCCAGCCTAGGGGTGGTTGTGTGGTGGAGGCATTCCAGGAATTGGCTGGGAATTGGTGGGGTCTGTATTGTCTGCCAGTGCCCTTGCAGTGAACCTGAGAGGCAGCTGCCCACTGCTTCCCCAGGGGAAATGAGACCTGTGTGTGGGTTGGCCTTGGCAGGCAGGGCTCTCACAGGCACAGCCCGGCCCTTGTGTGCCACTATGGGCATTTCATTAGCAGCTGGTGGGCCGGCAGGTGTGGGCCGGCAGAGGAGGGTAGAACTGAGCACAAGTGCCCTGGGGTGGGTGGGTGAAGAAAGGCCTTTTCTTTCAAGGCAGGAGAGTGACCTCAGGGCTGCACAGAGCTGAGCAGAAGGGCGCAGGGTCATGGGCAACCTCCTCCCAGCATGGGGGGGGGGGTGCCGCATCCCACAGGTGGAGGGAGACACACCTAACTCAAAGCAGGACCATGCCAGTGGTGCACAGTGAGGGCCTGGGGACACCATCTCTTGAACCTGTTTCCATATTTCTAAACTGGAATTAATAATATCTGTACCCAAGCAACGTCTTCAGGATGAAAACAAGGTACTATATATGTCCTCACTGGATATGGAGTAGGACAGAGTGGGGACTCTGCAAGTGCTCTTTGCCACCCATCCGTTTATGCCTGTGTGAAGAGCCACTCCATCTGGAGTGATCTGTGCAGCCAGGAGAGTCTTCATGCCCCCACCCCCTACCCCTGGGCTGCCCCCCTGCCCCGTCCTTATCTTTGCCCAGATCTCTCTACCAAACTGCCTTCCAGCTGTCACCTGCATGCCCCACAAGGATCTCAAAATACCTCTGTTCTAGAGAGAATCTTCCTACCCCTTTCCTCTTGGTCTTATACACACAATTCGACAGTGAACATGAATCGTTTCTGTAATAATGAAACAGGACAGAGAAAACCTATTTTTTTTTAAATTTTAAGTGAAGATCAACTTAATTACATGGCTTACAAAAAGCCAAGAAAGTAAGAGAAAGGTAGAGAGAGAGAGGAAGGATGAGAGAGAGAGAGAGTCCTGGCTCCCCTCAAACATTTACTTTTGATGTAATCCCCTGAGGGCAGAAGTAAAGGGCAGGCACAAAAACAGCTGTGGCATCTGGCCAGCCCAGGGGGCTCTGCAGGGTTAGGCAGGACTGCCAGGGGAGGAATGTGAGGATTCCAGGTAGGGCAGCCATGCAAAGGTGGTCAGCGTACTGGGAGCAGGACAGAGTCCAGCAGGGAGAATGGCTGTGCAGGGACCAGCAGGCACCCACGCCCTTGGGCTCAGGTGTGCCAAGCCAGGCAGGGATGCTGGGTGACCCTCTTGGGCCTGGGTGTTTTACTTTCACAGATCCCCTTTCCCCCAAAATATTAAAAGTCATATTTTATAGTGGTATTGGTCTAAAGACAAATGTGTTGTTTAGTATTAAAAGTTCGTTTTTTTTTCTTTTGATTTTAAAAGACACGTACATTTTTGTGTATCTCTAAGAGCACCATGGGTCTTAACCACTTGCGTACTATGCAGGTTAGCTCTGGCTGAGCCTTCCTAGAAAAACCCCACTATCCATGAGCATGCGTGTGAGGGGTCGGCTGTGGCTCTCTGCAAGTCACGTTGGTTGCCTCTTGGGTTTCAGTATCATCATATGTAAAACAGAGATAAAAATACCTCCCATAGGGCAGCTAGAGGGTGAAATGAGATAACTTATGAGACATGAAGCCTACTTTCTACACTTGAGTCAGGGAGACAGTCACCATAAGAGGAGTGTGGGTCAGGATTATTTATAGAATTTGTACAAAAGGAAAAAAAAGAGATTATGAAATTAAAAAAAAGATTACTTAGGATTTTCAGCCATAGCTGAAGTTGATTCACTAAATTGAGAATTTTGGTAGAAGCTGAAGGAGGGCAATTCAAATGATGAGTCAGTGTCAGGGTATGATCAGAGGAAGTAAAGGCCGGGTTCTCTGCAGGAGTTCAGATGTGCGGTGTAGGCTGCAAAAGGGGGGTGGGGGGAATCCTCCCAGGAGAGAGGGGAGCCCAAGCTTTAAGAAGCATGTGGGAGAGTGCTCGCTGTCCACCTGGATGAATGGCAACATGAGGAAAAGAAAGAACTGAGCCATGAGAGAAGGCATTGAAAGGTGCTGGGTGAACTGGGTAGGGGGTTCCACATGCACACAGATCAGTGTGAACAAGGAGTGCAAGGCAGGATGGGAACAGGCTAGTGGGACGAGCCAAGAAGGGCTCTGAGGCCACTCAGAAGGGTGGGGAGGAAGGTCGGGGATGAGTATGGGGACCCACAGTATTCTGTGTACGCAGGCTTGGCTTGCATTAGTTGGACCTTCACATTCACTCATTCTTTAAATCATTCCTTCATTCATTCAGTGTTTTTAAAGAGCCTGCTCTTCCCCATGGAGAACAAGACAGCTGAGTCCCTAATATTCACGAGGCTGCTGTTGTGATGAGGCTGGTGTTTAGATGAGGCTGGAGGAACAAGAATGGTCTCCCCAAGTACCATGTAAGGAAACTGACTATAGAGGGTAAAAAGTCTGCTGGAGCCACAGCTGGTGTGAGAAGTCACAGTGGCCTGCCTGTGTTCTCTGGGCTGCCTCTTTGCCCCCCTCACTGTATCCCCTCTGATAAAAGCATAAAGGAGCCCATACATTAGGGGAGGTACTCACAGCTTAGAAGGGAGCAGCTTGCCTTACCATGGCTCTCCAGACCTGGGCAGACTGTGCCATCCTATCCTTAGGTGCTATGTTCAGGAAACAGGGACAGGGACTAGGCAGGGGGGAGTGAGCCAGCATTTACTTAGTACTCAGGAATGGCAAAGATGAACATGTACCAGGTACTGTACTAGGAATTTATCTAGAATAATACATGTAATCCTCAGAACAAACCGTTGAGGTAGACATGATTATTATCCCCATTTGGTGGATCAAGACTAGCTGTAGAATTTATGGGGCCCCGTGCAAAATGAAAACAGGGGCTCCTTTACAAAAATTAAGAATTTCAAGACGGTGACTGCAGAGCATTAACAGAGCACATGTGGGGTCCTCCAAGGGTGGGGTCCTGCGTTACTGGGTAGGACAAAGCCAGCACTGTCCTGGAGGATGAGCTGAGATGCAGGAAGTCCAGCAATACGTTCAAGGCCATCAGCAGGTCACGATGGGTTCAGGCTCACACCCAAATCTTTGAATTTTAAAGCTCATGGTCTGATGTCTTCATCACTAGCAAATTGGTGCAAAGTGAATTTGAGCTAAATGGTTTTTAAAAAGTAGGAAGGGGAACCTGAATGTGAAGCCTGTGCTTGCTGAAGGTGGTGTTCATGGTTTTAGCATTTGGTGAGCCTCTTAAGAGAAAGTACAATTTAACAGCCAGTGGACTTTGCTACCTGGTGAATACAGAAATCACGGCCTGGGGCCCAAAAGAAAAGGCAGAAAGACATGACTGCATTATCTGGTTTTGATTTAGCAAACTGTAATGTCCTTCACCTTAAGATTCTGCTGAGATTATATCTGTCCACAGCTAAGATGTGAAGTTTCTCCATTCCAGGAGAGAATTTTTCCAAGGGGGAGAAATGGAAGTGCTGAGTCCTGGGGTTGGGTGGCAGCTACACACTTGAAGCCCTCTTAAAAATGTGCACTGTATGCAGGAGAAGGGGCAGCAAGGGGCTCTGGTTGTCTGTGCTCTCAACAAGTGATGTGCAAGTCAGAGCTTCACATTCGAAGTGGAGGTAAAAGACCTCCATCAGGGTATGAAGGGTGTAGTAAGATGACTTGGTAGCCTTATCCAGGGTTTGCCCCCACGAGTACCCTGAAAGGCCAGCTTCCCCCTTAGGGACCTGGAATGTATTATATACTGTTTCCTTATAATGAAGTATGCTGGAGCAAAGAAAATGTTACTAAGAAAATCATAAGTAAGAAAAAATACATTTACAGCACTGTACTGTATTTATCGAAAAAAATCCACATATAGGTGGACCCACACGGGTCATACCCCTGCTGTCCAAGGGTCAACTGTAGCTTCCACTGAGGCAGGCCTTGTTCAGAACAGATGCTCTGGTCTATTTCAAGATGCATCCTTTTTCCTTCTCCTGCTGGAAGCTTGAGGGGATTTTCCTCTGATAAATACTGTGGGAATGAGGTTGAGCTCTAGGAGGTAAATCTCATAGTATAATGGGAGTCTGCTATGACCCGGTCCCCCTGGAGTTTCGAACTCTCAGAGTTGTCCACACTGAGCCTCCAGCAATTCAGTCAGTCTCAGAGTCACTAATGAGAGGGCATGAAATGTCAGGTCACGAGAAAGGGAAGGACACAGTGCCAGGCAGGTGGGCCGTAAGTCCTGCTCTGCTGCTGTCACCTGGGCAATGAGGTGTGGGGTGTGACAACCTCTGGGGAATCATGCAAGGGCCATGCCAAGCCCACCCAGCCTGTGATAGAATCCCATATCTTGGACTCAGCTCCTTCTGGCACTAGAGGAAACCCGCTCTCATCAGCATGTGCCAGGGCTAGGATTTTGTACACTATTTGTACTGGAAGAATGTACAAAAGTGAAAATGCCTAATAACGAAGGGCAGGAGCCAGCACTCCCTCAGAAGTTCGGATTACATGGAGATCTCAAGAAAACCCTAGGGAAAGATGTTGCGGTGTCAGGGGAGAATATGAAGTAAGAATCAGTGCAGGAGTGGGAGAGAGCGAAGTCGTGAGTGCTGGGGCCAGCAGCCCTGGTCTTAGAGTTTGTTTCATTTTGACTTTCTGTCCATTTTAAGTTATTATTCACTGACTTCCATGTATATGCCACGTTCTGGATGGGGCTACTCTGTGTATGATTTTTAAAAGGTGTTTCCAGCATCTGGAATGGACACAGGCTTGGGAGCATTCATCTCTCTGTGCCAGACCCAAGGAGGGGGCAGGTGGGATTATGGAGTCCCTTGGGGAGTCAGAATTTCCAGGAAAGGGACAAATCCAGGAACTTGTTGGGGCTGCAGTGTCCTTAGGGCCATGATGGGTGGTTTTCTCATGTTCAGGGAGGACCCAGGGAGCTTCGGGGGAATAACCCAGGTCTTAAGGGATGAGCAGGAGTGAGGCAGGCAGGCAGCGTGTGTGTGGGTGAATGTGCATGTGTATGTGTGCATGCATATGTGTGTGCAAGAGTACCCAGATAGCACTGGAGGTGAAGTTGGAGAAGCAGAGCTGTCCTGAGCATCAGGAAAGGCCAGAAGACAAGGCTCTAGGAGACTGCCCTAGCAGGCTGTAGAAGGCATGATGAAGGGAAGCAGCTGGCCTTGTGGGGCTCAGGCCCAACTACAAAACCGTGGGCAGGGTGCACTGAGGTTGGAACACAGGCCTGGCTGAGGAACGGTGGGGTGGTTGGTAGGTTCTGAGGATCTGTGCCACACTCAGTTCCTCTGTGTGCAAAGCTAGAGTGCGACTTCCCAGGCACAGCCCCCATGGTGCTGGGTGGCAAAATGTCCTGTCCACATGTACCAGAAGTACCCCTCAGCTGGTATCTGTTGGTGCTGGGGTCTGACAGCCTATGTCCACAGCCCTGTGCCCTCAGTGCCTGGGAGCCCTGGGGTAAGCCATCCTGAGACTCCAGTGTTTCCTCTGCAAAACAGTAAAGAAAATGCCCATGGGACCAGGCTGTGGAGAGGTGACCCACGCAAGGCCCTACTAAAGGGTTCGGCATCTAGGTATTGATGTTCTTGTTATACTATCAATAGCAAAAACAGCAGCTGTCTGTAAGGGAGACTCTAGAGATTAGCAACACCCGCAGGCCCGGTTTGCTTTGATAAATTCTGTTAACAACAACAGCCACAGAGACCACTATTCCTGGGCATGATGCCAAGCCCTTATTCTCTTGTTCATCACATGACTCCTGGGAAGTAGTTGTTACTAGTTCCACTTTCAGGTGAGAAAACTGAGGCTCTGACTTATTGTGTGCCTCCTCAAAGCCTGCAAGTGTTGGGAGGTGGGTCCAAAACCAGTTCTGACTCCATAGCTCTGACAGTGGGGCTCAAACCCTGCTCTGCCTCCAGGTCACTACAAGAGAGAGGACATTTCATAAACTTCCTCCCTGGGGTGGGGGACCTCAGAGGAAATGGGCAAAGGCCAAGAACAGGTACTTCTCAGAAAAAGAAATACAATGCATTGTGGAGGTATGAAAACATGCACAACCTCCTCTCTCTCTCAGATAAATAAATAAATAAATAAATAAATAAATAAATAAATAAATAAATAAATAAAATCTTTAAAAAAGGGTGGGGGAAGCACTTGGGTGGTTCAGTCAGTTAAGTGTCTGACTCTTGGTCTCAGCTCAGGTCATGATCTCAAGATCCTGACATTGAGCCCCACATCAGGCTCAGTGCGGAGCCTGTTTGTCCCACTCCCTCTACTCCTTCTCCTGTTTGTGCTCTCTCTCCTCTCAAATAAATAGATAAATAAAATATTTAAAAAACAAACGAACGAACAAACAAAAACCATGCACAACCTTACTTATAATTACAGAGGCACATTCAGAAGTGACAACATGTTTTACTTATCAGATGTGCTAAAATATAAACTGCATAGTGTGAATGAGGGTGTGAGGAAAGAATGACTTTCATTGGCTAGATTCATGCAATCTTTTAGAGGGCAATTTTTTAGTATCTACCAACATTTTAAATGTTCACACTCTTTGTCCCATAAATTAAAAGTGTGTGTGTGTATTTACCTTAATCATATACGAACAGGTATTTACACATGTATGTGTAAATACATAAACCCAACTTAAAGAGTTGTAATGGCAGCACTGTGTCTGGTTTAAAAATAAATCAAATAAAGACTGTCTACAATCTAAATGTCCATTGGTGAAGGAACTGTTTAAATAAAATAACTAATTCATTCATATATTCATACAATTCATATGCATACAACCCTGAGAAGAATGAGTTAGTCTATATATGATGAAAAATTATGATCTTCAGCATATATTCTTATGAAAAAAAGTAAGATGAAGTAGAATATACAAGAGAAGATTCATTTTATAAAACAAGAAGTAATTGTGTATACATATGATACTTCTAGAAGGCTTCTCATAAATCAATCAATTGCTCTTGAGGTGGGATGGTATCTTTCTTTTTCCTATTATTAACTCTTGATTCATTGTTCAGATTTGTTTTTAGCTTGTGCTTGTTGGGCCCATTATGCTCACACAGTCTCTGGAAGGTGTTTTAGTTGGGGCTGCAAAATGTCACTTAAAATATGTACCTATATCTGCCATCCAAAAGAGGGAAACTGATATGGCTTGCCACCTCCCTCTGCTGCCTTTGTCTTCTCATTGTAGATGGGCTGATGTACTTCCACTGCAAACACAGAATGCCTCTTATCCCATACCTCTCTGTTTCCCAGGGTGCACTGCAAGTCCCCAGAAATAGTTGCCCAACCATGGACACCCTTGGAAAGGTCCAGCTGCTGACAGTGCCAATGCCATGTGACTCCTACTGCCTTGGATATCTGGAGGGGTTGAGCAATGGTTGAGATGGAATTTCATTTGGCACTTAATGCAATCCTTTCAGCTTCTGCCAGAGGCAGTGAAATCTATATAAAGTTGACAAACCTGACCATTTCCTCACTGAGCGTTGACCCCTTCCATCCAAAGGCAAGGCAGTGGATTTCTGCATATGACTCATTTGCAGTACCTGGGGCATTCGGGCTTATGGGAGTTGGCTGAGGCCAGAGGGGTAGGGCAGGCCTGGTGGGGCAGAAGCAGAGGGTCCTCTCCATTCCAACCTCTGCTTCTGAGAAGCAGTGATGAAAACTGAGACCGGATATAGACACATCCTGCCTGAGTTAGTGGCAAGAAAGAGGGCCCCAGGGTTCTCTTACAGCGAAGAGCCTGCTGTAAATCAAATCCTAAAGGTAATCTAGAATGGTATGCAAGTGAGGGCAGCATCCCTGTGAGCTCCGGAAGGGAAGTGTCTGCAGCCATTGGTCAAGGTCTGAAACTTGAATCCTAGAGAACTGCTGGAGAGAGGGGGCAGGGGCTGGGCTCCTGGTGGACAAGCCTGTTCTGTCCAGGAGCCAGGGGAATGGCTACAGGCCTGCATTTTCTCAATGCCTTTACCATAATGATTACAGTGCCTTTGCCCTTCAAAACCGGCCCAGACACACACATATTAAGTTCACTAGTGTCTGACTCCCACACACTCACAGAAACATACATGAAGGCACTAATGTATATGAGCTCCGGACCCAGTCTAGTGTAAAATGAAAACAAAAATGCCTGACATTTATCGAGCCCTTAGTATGTGTCAATCTCTGTGCTGAGCCATTTACAAGCTCTTAATTTTCACAACCCAAGGAGGAATACCCTATTATTTATTATTCCCATTTTGCGGATGATAAAGCTGGAGCTAGGAGAGAGGCGAGCTTGCCAAGGCACCTGGCTCATGGGTGGCACATCTGATCCCACAGCAGGCAGCGGGGCCCTCACTCCATAGCTCTTGTCCTCCGGCACCCAGACCGGCAGGACCCCCACACGGGCACTCGCACCGCCATGCAAACACAGGCACCTAGCCACAGTCCAGTATGCTCAAGTTCCGCTGGTGAGGCCACATAACCACGTGGATTTAAAAGACTTGTAAACTTGTGTCTCCAGTACCCATATTATTATCATATTAATTACTTAATGTGATTACACTATGGACTCAGAATGTCTCCCCTCTGACAGTTTCTAATGACCACATCTAGTCAGGGTGGGGATTGAAGGGATAAACATTCACTGTTTTAAAAAGGAAATTTTAGTTTTTTTTAATTGCAAAAGTCTGGCAGAGGAGGGGGCAGAGGAGGCCAGGCAAAGTTTCCCAACCTCCTCACAGAGAAGCTCAGGGTATAGGATTTCCCCTCGGCAGGAAAGCATGTGCAGTCTTAAAAAGAAAGAGGAATTACAACGCCCCGAAGGGCCGAGGCGAGCTGATGCCTCCGCCATGTGTGTGTCCCTCCCCGCGCCTGAAGAGTGAGTCAGGGCATCCGCGGAGTTTACCGAAGTTTACTCCGAATCCGCCCTGGAGTCCTGGGCGGCCAAGCAAACGGCGAGCGACGTCCTCTCCCTCCTAGTAGGTCCCTCTCTTGCTAGTCTAGGGGCCAGTTCCTGTGGCAGCTCCTCGGCGGCCACCGCACAAAGACGTAGAAAGCGGGCGGCGCGCCGGGCGGCGGTGGCCGGGGGCCCCTCCAGGCCCCGGGGCGCAGAGCCCGGCCGGGTTCGGGGGCTCCGGGCGCGACCTGGAGGCCGTCCCGCCGCTGAGCCCGAGCTCCTAGTCGGGGTGGGCCCGTCCAGGCTTGGGGTCCCGGAGAGCCCGCGGAGCGGCGGACCCCCGCGGGCGGCGGGTACTCACCAAGGCTGGGCCGCGACGTGCCATTGACGCTGTTCATCGCCGACGGGTGCGGGGCGCCGGCCGGACCGGGGGCCGAGCGGACAGAGGAGCGGTGGCGAGGGTCGCGCCGGCCGGCTCCTGACCCTCAGCAGCGGGGAGGAAGCGGCACCTGTGTCACGCTCCTCCGGCGCGGGCCGAGGGGAGGGGCTCCGGCCCGAGATAGGCAGACTTCATTTATTTTTTTTCTGCAGACTTGGCTGGTGGGGTTTCCACCCTTTTCTTTTTCTTTTCTTTTCTCTTTCTTTCTTTCTTTCTTTCTTTCTTTCTTTCTTTCTTTCTTTCTTTCTTTCTTCTTTCTTTCCTTTCCTTTCCTTTTTCTTTCCTTTCTTTCTTTTCTTTTTTTTTTGAACACACACACCCGCCCACGTCTGAACTCTTCTCTGTTCCAACTTTCCTGCGCAAGAATCACATTTTTCTAACTACGTTTCTGTTTCCATCTGCAGCTACCAGACTCAGAGGTGTGGTGGAGAATTCCCCTGCGTGTGGACTGAGAAACTCCCAGATGTGACATGATGGCCTGCCCTGGCACTGTCAGGGCCGGTGACCAAATAGGGGCAGACCTATTTGAATCTTGGCTCCGCCACTCGCCACTCCGTAGCAGGGTGGCCTCTCAGAGCTGAGGGGCCTTAGTAGCCTGGGAGGTCCCTGCATGGACGGCCCCTCAAGGCCACTGTCCCCAGGCCCTGGGCTAATGTTAGGAAAACAGTCTGAGAAAAAGGCATTGCTTGGGCAAAGACCATGTGATTTATCCGGCTCACTTCTGTCTGAGGCTTCCAGACTTAGCAGAGCGTATAAAGTCTTCACTTTACTTAGGCAATTAAAAACTTGAAGTGGATTTTGACACTCTTGTTAGTTAAATGGAGTCTGCCTACATCACCCAGAAAGCATGCTGTGTTCTATGTAGCATTTTATCTCTCCCCTCTCCACACCAGAGAGAAGGACAAGGAACTTGAGATCATGTCACCCCTGTTTTATATCTCAGGCCCTGCACTTCTCATGTCTGATGGCTGGTCCTTCCTGTGGGGCTTTTAATTGTTGTTTACTTGACAGTCCTCCAGCACACTGCTGTGACATCCTCCTGGCTTCTCCCTTTACGGTTGCTCTGTTGCAGTCCCAGGGCCCCATTCCAGATGTCTGCACAATGTGTGTGCCCTTGGGACTACCATTCAGGTTGAACGCAGTGTAAGGCTGCCCCTTGGAGGTGTGCGGTGCAGACACCTTTCCCAATTCTATGTGGGCTGGACCAACTCCAGGCATTACTATTAGGGCTGCCTGTTTGACACAGTGGGGAAGTGTTCATAATTCTCTTTAGTTAGTTAATGAAGAAACTCACACTTCTTGTCAATATTGTCAAAACTCCAATGCTGGACACATACGTGTTGATGTGAAGGGAACTAGTCACAGAACACTCTTGACCAGGCGTGGAAACTTTTGAATCTCCATTTCTTCGCTTAGAAAATGGGGACAAGAACACTTGAATTCCAGAGTTTTGCAGAAGCAATGTCTATAAGATAACAGTGGGACAGAGTAGGCATTTACTAGAAACTATCAACAGTTTAGCATTTTGTTTTATAGTACATATAGATCCATGTTGGCTAATAGTATCTCCTGTTTCAGAGTTCATAAATTAAACAATTTCAATTATCTGAAATGCAGCTGGAGAGCTGGAAGGAAGCCAAAAGAGCCAATAGGTAACCAAAGGACATGTCCCAGGTCATTGCACCTCACTTATGGGAAGACTTCTCTAGGCTCACTGACAGCCAACTGGCCTTTAGACAATAATCATAAGATGTTTTCTTATGTCATTTCCCAAGGTGGGATGGGTTAAAAACACCAGAATGTAGCAAGAATTACTTACAAGGAGGAAGCCAAACAACTAACTAAAGAAAGGTAGCTCCACAACTATAATGTCAGATACAAAAACAAAGTAGTGTTTATTATACAACTAAAGCTTCTTGGTTTCAGCCATAAATGGAGGATGTGACTGGATCATGTGTTGTCAAGGGACCAAGGCTTTGGGACTCCATCTAGGTTTGAGTCTTCACTGCCTTTCATGGTGCTGTTGACATTTTATTTAACCTCTCTGAGCCTCAATTTCATCATCTGTGAAACTGGAACAATCTGCAAAGATAGGTTGCTGTGACTAATACATTAGATAATAATGTAATAATACAATGTCTTATTCAACAAATAGCTTAAAGATATTAGGTTTAAGTTATTGAGGAGATTGGTCCCCTTCCCCTGATGGGCATGCTTATAGTAAGAATCCCAAGCCATTCTGAAAAGAAGATAAGTAGTATTTGATTGTGATAGTTGTTTAGCTAGCAGGAAAACATTTGGTACATTTTAGAAGATTTAACAACGGAAGTGTCTCATTTTAAATAAATGAGGCACACTTTAAGAAGGCAAATAAGTATATGAAAAATTAGATTAAATGGTAAAGATCTGACGTTAAGTCACAGAAATGCAGTGTGTCTTCCTGTGTTGGATAATTATTAATGGAGTAGCAAGAACTCAGCTATATCTTATAACAATAAAACTGTTACCTCATTTAATTCCCATAAATACCATCAAAGAGGATTTTGCCAAGGACCCATTTTAAAAGTGAGAAAATGGAGGTTGGGAACAGTGACAAGAATTTGAGGAAGTGCAGCTAGGACTGGGACTCAATTCTGGCAGCCTCAGTAATGTGTGCAGGATGTGGCTGGTGTAAGCTACTGAGCTCCCCGCAGAGTGAGAGGGTGTGATGGAGTCCCAGAGGGGAATTTCTGCTTCCTTCCCAGAACTGTATCCAGTAGGAGTTGCCCATGAAAGGGGCATCCCTGCCCACTTTATCCACACCAGAACAAGCACACACTCAGTTCTGGTTCCTTCTTGAAGGGGTCCTGCTGCAGTTCCTGTCTGTGAGCTTTTACAGATAGAGGCAGGGAGATTTTACTTGAATCCCTTAAAATTGCTAGTTAAAAGTTTTGCAAAGTGATGGTAGTTCTTTATGTTTAAAAACAAAATTAACAGAAATGTAAAAAAAAAAAAATCCCAAACTCTAACAACTATTCATAATATCTAACACATTCAGGTACATTTATTTCCAGTCTCTTACACATTTGTGGACATTTGCTTTTTACTACTGAGATGTTATTGAATATCTGATTTTAAGTGTTAAGTTTTCACTATCAAACATTATACCATGACCATTTTCCCACATTAAAGTGCAAAAGCTCTTTAATTTGTTCTAATTACTAAGTTGCTTCCTTTTGTTTGCTATGATAAACCATATGAACGTAAATATCTGCTTTTCATATTTTTTCCTTAGCTTGTATTCTAGTAATGGAACAACCCGGTCAAAGGTTATGAGACTATGATTCAGGCTTTTGATACATTCATGAGTTGTGGCTGTAAGAATTTATACAAGTGTTCATCTCAGAGCCTCTTACCAGAATCAAGCACTAGATTTTAAATATTGATAATTCTGTGGATGAGAAATATGTAATTATTTGACTTCGCATTTTTTTGATTACTAGTGGGATTGAATGTGGTGTCATATGCTTATTTAGAAATTGCATGTTCTTTTGGGTGAATATTTTGTTCATGTTTCTCATTCAGAAGTGTGGTTAATGTTTTTCTTATTGATTTATTCGAGCTCTTTATACACAAAAGACAACAATACCTTTTCATACGTATTGCAAATATTTTCTCCATGGGCCTTTTTTCTGGTTCTTTCTCATTACTTAAAAACAAGTCTTGACTTAACTGATTGGCAAGTTAGAAGCTTTTAAGAAAACCAAACTGTGGCTCTGGATATTTTAAGAGGAGAGGAGAGAGGAAGCAGGGGTTTAATTGGTTAAAGCTGCTACAAGCTGTGAGTAATGAGGAGCACAGAGTGGGAATGGGGAGGGCGGGGTCCAGAGCAGCACAGAGAGATTAGTGACAACAGACTCTGTAGCCATGGCCAGGAGCCTCTCCCCTTTCCCAGGGACACACAGATCTTTCTGAGAAGAATCCATAAATGAGGAGGTTTGAAGGCTGAGAGAGAGGAGACCCAATGCTGCCTGTTAGGACTGAGCTGCTAGGACCTCTTTTGTCTAGACTTTGCTAAAGGCTGGCTCTCAGCATGTCAGGTGGAAAAGAGCACCCAAGGTCAGTGAGGTTGTGGGACTCATGTCAGACCCAGAACTGCAGCCTAGGCACCTAACAGACAGTGGTACCTCATCTAGGGGTAGATCTTAAGGATCCAGAATGGCCTGACTCTGGGCACTTCTAACAGTATCTTTAAGAGAAGAGGGCAACACAGAAATCCAGCAGGAACACCAAGTGGTCTGGAATAGTTTGAAGTGACCATAGGCAAAATCTCATGTGTTGGTGACAGCTCTGAAAGTCCAGCTGTATGGACTATGGTTAAGAAAAGTGAAAAAGCTTCAAATTAGGGGTGGGTGGGGGGAGGAAGGAAGGACAGGAAGGAGGGAGAGAGAGAGAACAAATAGAAAACCCACAGGGATGTCAGGATGGGGTTGGCTTGAATCTTGGGCAAAGGAAAGTCATTAAAAAGGACATAGCACATAAGTTAGCCTAGGTGGTTCTGAACACTTTAGTAGATTTAATGATTTCCCAGAGAAACACATCCCAGCAGACATAGGAATATACAGACAGTAACAATTTTCTGAGCACCTAGGATGTGCCAGGACTGATGCTATGTTGGGTCCTCCTATATGAGGTTATTGCTATGTCACAGGATCCTCACAGGGTGGGTGGTACTTTGTTTTAGTCTTTTTTTTTCCCTTTTCCCTCTTCATTTTACAGAAATGGAGACTGAGGACCAGAGAGGTGAGGTAACTGTTCAAGTTCACACAGGGACTCAGGGACAGCTAGAATTGAGTGAGGACTGTCCAGCCCTGAAGCTCTGCTATGGGGGAGATGCTACTAGTTCAGTCTTCTTGGCACCTCTCCTCTGCAATCCAGTGTCCCTAGAAGACCCCAGTGTCCTTGGTGTTACTGCTCAGCTTGATGGGGCTTTTCATGGTGGAGGCCCTGGGACACAAGGAAAGAAGGCAGGGAGTTCCTGAATGAGTTTCCAACAATTGCCATCAGAACATAAGGAGATTGGAATCTCCCAGCAAGTAGAGAGTGAATTACTAATGTTCAGAGAGCTCTGTTGGGGTCACAGCCCTTTCCTGTAATGTGTAAGTTGTTGGTGTGAAACTGAACTAAAAAAATTGTATCTCCATCTGCTCCCAGCTGAGGCCTGGGACCCTCTAAGAGAAGAGCCAGTTTCCTCCTTAGACACTTTGTTATGACTTTTATTCTCTTTGACCAAGAGAAGGGAGGGATTTGGGATATGTAGCTATGACTAAGAAGGGAGAACCAGAATGGTAATTATATTTACCAAACTTTTGCTATGAGCGCTACATATTTCATCTCATTTAATCCCCAGAACAATCTCATGAGCAAAGAAAGAACAGGATTTGGAATGTGACAGACACGGCTTCTCATTCCTGACTCAGCACTTGCAACTTTGCTAAGTGACTTTGCCTCTAAATTTTCTCATGTCAAAATGGGGTTAATGACATCTACATCTGATGTGCTCTGAGGGGTTGATATAGGTTCTTCTTAGAGGCTCACACACTTATCAAGAGGATAAAGACAGAGGCTTCATAGCACTAAAGAAAAAAGTCAAAATATCATGTGTAATATACAGAGAGACATAGATCTAACTATGCCCACTCACAGATGGGAACAGTCATGCCAAGGCCACAGAGACACAGGTGACTGTGTATCTATTTATCTCACTATAAATTCCTTCAAGTGTATAACTCAATACAATAGACTTAGCATATTTTGTACTCTTTTTTTTCCATTGCCACCAGCAGTATAAGGAGCTGTCAATACTTTAACTCTTCCAAACACTTGGTATTATGAGTCTTTTAAATTTACTCACTCAGTTTGGTATGTAGGAGTATTTCATTGTGGTCTTAATTGGCACAAGTAAATACATCAGATAAAATGATCAGTGAAGTTGAATGCCCCAAGAAACTGGAAAGAACCCATGGGCAGTGAGTGAGCTTCCAGAATGGCCTTGATGTCTATCTCTAGCATGCGCTTAGTGACATTGCATGAGATACTTTCTCTCTTTAATCTGCAGCTTTCTTGTATGTGATATGCATAACATATGTATAACAACTCTTTCTTTGTAGATGTGTGGTGAGAATTACAAATGATACATATAAAGTGACTGAAGCATAGTGGGTACTCCATAAGTAGTTACTCTTTTTCTTATTATCTTTACTCACTGAGTGTTAAAAGGTACCAAAGCATAAAAAGCAGACAGAGTTCTAGGAAATTGTGAGGAAGCAGCAGGGGCCTTGAAAGTTAACTTTTTTTTTTATTAAGATTTTATTTTTTTATTTGAGAGAGAGAGGGGATGAATAGGGGAAGAACAGAAGGAGTGGGACAAGCAGGCTCTGGGCTGAGCACGGAGCCCAGTGTGGGGCTTGATCCCTTGACCCCGGGATTTTGACCTGAGCTGAAACCAAAAGTCTGATGCTCAGACAGCTGAGCCACCCAGGTGTCCCAAGAGTTAACTTTTGAATGACTCCCTATGATAGTTTGTATTATTATCCAGTAAATATTTACTTTTCCCTTCCCCAGCAAAATCCCCGTATAGTGCCCTGCCCTATAGATATTGGGCTTGGTCATAAGATTTATTTTGGCCAATGGAATGTGAGTGGACATGACCTAAGCCACACCCAGCGGAGGCTTGGAATGTGTTTGCATGGTTTGGTCTGACTTCTTGTCCTCCAGTCCTCCATCATTGGAAGAGCATGCCCCTGGTAGCCACTGCTTCTTCAGCCTGAGTCATGCTTTGGAAGCCTCACTGGCTCTTACTATGCTATTCTGATGTCTTGATTCAGCTGTGAGTGCCTGTGTTGAGAATTGCTGGCAATGGTGACAGTCTGAATCATATCAGAATTTCATTGTATATGGAAACAATAAAAAATAATAAACATGAAATAGATTTTCTTTGCAGAGAGGAATTAATATGACAGTGGACAGATACTCTAATATTCATCCTTGAAGCTGTTAGTGCTTGTTTTCTCAGAAACAAGAACAGTAAATACAAGGATCTTTCTGCTTTGAAGAAAGGAAAAAAAAACATCTAAAGGAAACAGCACCAATTTAATTATGATTTTCTCTGTGCTAATGCGACTTACAGTGTGGAAATAAATTACACAAAATTGGAATCTTGAAGCATGAAAAAAAGTTAGATCAGAATATAGGACCATTTTCGGAAGAGGACCGTTTTCAGAAAGATATTATCTGGTGTGACCCTCTTATCTATTTGTCATGAGGAAAGGGTTGATACTTGGTATGAGGAATTTGCTTACCCTCCCATCCACCCATCCACTCAATTATTCATTTACCTATCCATGGATCCAGCCACTCATTTATTGAACTGATTGTCCATCATGTGCCAGACACTGTGCTAGGTGTAGAGGATACAGAGAGGAGTCAGACATAGAGTTGCCATTAAGAAGAGCAGAGACAAGCATTGGAGAGAGACACTTGACAGAAAATTCCACAGAATGCTGTAGATGCTACTAGACATCTGGGTAGGGCTCCTTCTCTGGCAGACTGGAGCAGAGGGTGCAGAGTTCCCACATCATGTCCAGACTCTTAGAGACAGACTGAGTCTTGTCATTCTTTCATAAGTCCTGAAGCAGTTGGCACAGTGATGGCAGGGGATTGAAGTTACATGGTATGAAGGTAGTGAAACTTTCTCCCACATTTACCAAATTTTAGGGGTCTGGTTAGTCTACCCCTGTGGCTTTGTCCACCCCTGTGTCTTTATCCACCTGGGTCCATGTCGCCCTGTACCCATCTGGGCAACACTCTGATGTGTGCCTGATATCCTCCATTCAGCCAGTCCTCTTAAAATGTTTGCCTCTTCTACTTAGTGTTTGAGGCAAAAACAAGCACTGTGTTCCCTTTTTAGCTTGTGTCCTACTTCAACTACCATTCAGACTGGGAAAGATCTATTGCATCTATGTGTCATCTTGACAATTATATGAGTTAATACACATAAAGCACTAAGAACCATATCTAGCAAATAGTGACCTCTCAAAAAATGTATTGATATTATTATTGATATTATTATTGGCTAATATATCTTTGTGTGCTTCTTTAAAAATTTCTGAATGAGAGAGCTTTAACAATTGAATTGCTGAATCAAAGAGTAAATAAATTTGAAACACAGAGAGATACCTGACAGCCAAGTATTGTCATTTCTACTTCCCTAAGATATGAAAGTTCCAGTTTTACCACCATAGATCAATGATGGATTAATTTGTAACTTTTAATGCAATGTATGAAAAATAGCTGCTTATTGCTATTTTAATTTTATTTTTTAATTAAAAGCAAGCCTGCACATTTATCAGATTTATTCTTGTATAGCTTATTTGTGTTCCCTTTGTGAATTTCCTGTTTTGAACTTTTGTCCAGTTTTTCCTTTGTGGTGATTCTCTCTAATCTTATTGATTTGTTAGAACTCTTTATATATTGTTAATAACTATCGTATCTCAGTCTGATGGGGGCTACTAAAGATATACATATGTTAGCACAACTAGAATATACACTTAAGATTAGTGCACTTTACTGTATATTAGTTATAATAGGATGAAACATTTTTAAAAATAGGAAATCAGATAATATAAATAGACCCACAGAAAATTCAGATATTGCATTTATTAGACATGAACTCTACAATAATATGTTCAAGGAATTAGCTGAAAAAATTTTGTCAGGAAACTGATATGAAAAATTTTATAAGGAAACTATAAAAACATTTGTATGAATGTTCTAGAAATAAAAATACAATAATAACCTATAATAATTAAGAACTCAATAGATGAGTTTCACAACAGATAGGACAGACTTACAACAGAATTAGCTGGAAATCTGGTCACTAGAAAATAAATAGACTGGAGCATGGAGAGAAAAAAAGCATGCAAAATACAGAAAAAGAATATGAGACAGATGGAGCATGGTGAAAATATATGAAAAAGAGTTACTGCAGTGCGGGGGGTAGGGAGTGGGAAAGAGAATGAAATGGGGGTAGACTCTATCCTTGAAAAAAATCAGGGCCAATAATTTTCCCCAAGTGACAGAAGACATCAAGTTACAGTTTCAAGTGCTTCAAAATTTAAGCAAAATAAGTGCTACAAATAAACCTATTTTAAACATATCACAGGAAAACTGGTGAGAAACAAGACAGAATCTTAAAGGCAGCTAGAGAAAAGGGCACATTACCTTCAAAGGAAAAATGCTTAGACTGAAAACTGACTTCTTTTTTCCTATAGGCAGTGGGATTAAACTGGATTTTCTTTTTGTCTGTATATATTTGAAATGATATGCAGAAAAATAATATGAAGGTATTTGTATTTAAGGGAAATTACAGATATAGAGGTTACAATTATATGCCAGTGACATGGCCCTTCTGTGAAATGATTTTCCATCTCACCTCAACTTTGCAAATTGTCTATAGATTTAATCAGGCCTCCTTTCCTTTAAAAACAAATAAAAAAAATCTAATCAGCTATGCTATTTGTTATTTTTAGTTCAGAAAACCTGTTGGCTCCTCTTTCAAGTCAAAGCCTCCTAGAAAGGAAGCCTGTCAATGCAGGAGGCATAAAAGGACACCCTGTAAGTCTAACAGCAGCTCATGTGAACACTAGAATAAGTGCCAAGCTTCAAAGGCAACTATTTTGAAGGGAAAAAATGCTTACTAGACAAAAATATTACAAAGTGTGAGATGAAAAAAAGTGATTTTAGAAATTAATAGACTTAATTTTTTAAAGCAGTTATAGATAAAAGAAAAATTGAGCAGATAGTATAGCAAGTTCTATATACATCTCTCCTTAAACAGCTTCCCTTAATTATCAACATCTTGCATGACTGTGATATATTTGTTATAATTGCTGAACCAATATTGATACATTATTGTTAAATAAAGTCCATAGTTTACATAAACTTTCACTCTGTGTTGTACATTTCTATGGGTTTTGACAAATGAATAATGTTATATATTACCATAATATTATCATACAAAATAGTTTCACTGCCTTAAAAAATCCTTGTGGTACATTCATCATCCCCAAATACCTGACAACCACTGATCTTTTTTGTCTCTGTAGTTTTGCCTTTTCCAGGATGTCATATAGTTGGAACCATACAGCATATGTAACTGTTTCAGATTGGTTTCTTTCATTTAGCAATATCCACTTAAGCTTCCATCATGTTATTTCATGTTTGATAGTTCATTTCTTTTTATTGCTGAATAATATTCCATTGTATGGATGTACTGTGATATCCATATATTGATGACCTAAGTTACTTCCAGTTTTTGGCAATTATGGATAAATTTGCCATAAACATTTGTGTGCAGAGTTTGTGCAGGTATGGGTTTTCAACTCAAATGGTAAATATGTAGGAGACCTGGATTACTTGGTAGGAGTATTTTTAGTTTTGTAAGAAACTGGTAAACCATCTTTCAAATTGGTTGTATAATTTTGCATTCTCAGCAGCAGTGAATGAGAATCCCTTTTCACATTTTTGAAAGCATTGGGTATTGTTAATTTTTTAAATTTTATTTTAGTAATCTTAATAAGTGCATAGCACTATTTCATTGTTTCAGTGTTGAGCATTGTTTCATATACATATTTGCTATCTGTATACTTTCTTTAGTGAGATGTCTGTCTAGATTGTTTACCCATTTTTAATTGGGTTGTTTGTTTTGTTGTTGTTGAGTTTTTAGAGGTCTTTGTATTTTGGATAAAAGTCCTTTATCAGAGATGTTTTTCAAAGATTTCTTCCCAGTCTGTGGCATAACAGAAGCTTTTTGTTTTTAATAGTGTTCAATTTAGCATTTTTTCTTTTATGAGTCATGACTTTGGTATTATATCTAAAAACTCATCTCTAAACCAAGGGAACTTTGAATTTCTCCTATGGTATCTTTTAGAAGCTTTATAGTTTGGATTTTTAATTAAGTCTATAATCCATTTTGAGTTATTATTATTCTTTTCTTTTATGTTCAGTTAGCCAACATATAGTACATCATTAGTTTTTGATGTAGTGCTCAACAATTCATTAGTTGTGTGTAACACCCAGTGCTCATCACAACATGTGTCCTCCTTAATACCTATCACCCTGTTCCCCCACCTCACACCCCCTCCCTTATGTAACCCTCAGTTTGGTTCCCAGAGTCTAGAGTCTCTCATGGTTTGTCTCCCTCTCTGATGTCTTCCCATTCAGTTTTCCCTCCCTTCCTCTGTGGTTCTCCATGCTATTCCTTAGGAGTGAAACCACATGAGGATTGTCTTTCTCTGCTTCACTTATTTCACTTAGCATAATCCCCTCCAGTTCCATCCATGTTGATGCAAATAGTAGGTATCATCTTTTCTGATGGCTGAGTAATATTCCATTGTATATATAAACCACATCTTCTTTATCCATTCATCTGCTGAAAACATATTGGCTCCCTCCACAGTTTGGCTATTGTGGACATTGCTGCCATGAATGTTAGAGCACATGTGCTCCTTCTTTTCACTACATCTGTATCTTCGGGATAAATACCTTGTGCAATTGTTGGGTTGTAGGGCCACTCTACTTTTAATGTCTTGAGGAACCTCCATACTGTTTTCCAGAGTGGTTGTGCCAGCTTGCATTCCTATCAACAGTGTAAGAAGGTTCCCCTTTCTCCACATCCTAGCCAACATTTGTTGTTTTCTGTCTTGTTAATTTTGCCACTCTAACTGGTATAAGATGGTATCTCATTATGGTTTTGATTTGTACTTCCCTGATAGTGATGTTGAACATTTTTTATTTGACTGTTAGCTGGTCATATGTCTTCTTTGGAGAAGTGTCTGTTCATGTCTTCTGCCCATTTCTTGACTGGATTATTTGTTTTTTTTTTTTTTTGGGTGTTGAATTTGATAGATCGTGAATACCAGCCCTTTATCTGAAATGTCATTTGCAAATATCATCTCCCATTTCATGTGTTAGCTCTTAGTTGTGTTGACTGTTTCCTTTTCTGTGCATAAGCTTTTTATCTTGATGAAGTCCCAAAGGTCATTTTTACTCTTGTTTTCCTTGGCTTTGAAGATGTGTCATGAAAGAAGTTCCTGTAGCTGATGTCAAAGAGGTTACTGCCTATGTTCTCCTCTTAGATTTTGATGGATTCTTATCTCACATTGAGATCTTTCATCCATTTTGAGTTTATCATTGTGTATGGTGTAAGAAACTACAGAACACTTATGAAAGAAATGCAGGAAGACACACAAGATGGAAAAACATTCCATGGTCATGGACTGGAAGAATAAACACTGTTCAAATGTCTATGCTGCCAGAGCAATCTACATTTCCAATGCCATCCCTATCAAAATACCTTTGACAATTTTCACAGAGCTGGAACAAACAATCCTAAAATGTGTATGGAACCAGAAAAGACCTCGTGTTGTCAAGGGAATGTTGAAAAGAAAAAAAAAATTCTGGGGCATCACAATGTCTGACTTCAAGATATATTACAAAGCTGTGATCATCAAGACAGCATAGCGTTGGCACAAAAACATACATACAGATAAATGGAACAGAATAGAGACCCCAGAAATGAACCCTCAACTCTATGTCAACCAATCTTCGACAACAGGAAAGAACATCCAATGGAAAAAACACAGCCTCTTCAATAAAAGGTTCTGGGAAAACTGGATGGCCACATGAAGAAGAATGAACCTGGACCATTCTTCGACACCATACCCAAAGATAAACTCAAAGTGGATGAGTTGCAATTATTCTTTTGTGAAATATATAAGGCTTGAAACTAGGCTTATTTATTTACTTAGCACACGGATGTTCAATTATTCCAGCACTGTTTGTTGAATAGACTATCCTTTCTCCATTGAGTTGTCTTTGCTCTGTTAAAGATCAGTTGACAATATTTGTGTGGCTCTATTACTGGACTCGCTAACCTGTCCATTGATCTCTTTGTCTATTTTTTTCACCAGTACATATGGTCTAATTTGCTGGAGCTTTTTAGTAAGTGTTAATGTTAGTGTCCGTTTTCCAACTTTGTTCTTCTTCTTCAGTATTGTGTTGGCTATTCTGAATCTTTTGTCTCTCCATATAAACTTCAGAATCAGTTTTTCAATACATACTACATAAGTTGTTAGGACTTTTATTAGTATTGCATTGAATCAGTAGAACAAGTTGGGAAAAATTAGCATCCTAACAATAGCAAATCTTCCTTTTCATGAACATGGAATATATCTCCATTCATGAAGATTTACTTTGATTTCTTTCATCAGAGTTTTGTCATTTTACACATACAGATTCTTTACATAGTATTTTTACATTTATACCTAAATATTTCTTTTATGGAAGGCCAATATAAACGGTATTTTTCAAAAATTCAAATCCCAACTGTTCAATGCTGATATATAGGAAAGCAATTGAATTTGTATATTAACCATGCATCCTACAAATATTCTATATTCACTAAGTTTCAGGATTTTTTTTTATTGAGTTTTGGGGATTTTATACATCGACAATCATGTCATCTGCCAACAAAGACAGTTTTATTTCTTTATTCTAAATCTGTATATCCTTTTCTTTTAGGAGTGGTCAGAGGAGACATACTTGTACTCAGTCTTAGGTAGAAAGCCTATAGTTTCTCAACATTAACTATGATGTTATGAATAGGGTTTATTTTTATAGATTTTCTTTATCAGATTGAAGGAGTTCCCTCTAAGTAAGAGGTTGGGTTTTTGTTGTTTGTTTTTGTCGCAAAAAGATGTTATATTTTTCAAAAAGCTTTTCTTGGACATGATCATATGATTTTCGTTAGCCTATTGATATGATGAATCTCATTAATTGATGTTTTTGAATGTTGAACTATCCTCTCAAAAATAGAGTAAATCCTACTTGGTTCAGGGGTTTAATTTTTTTAAACTTTGTTAAATTTGATTCATTAGTATTTTGTTGAGAGTTTTTTTGAATTTATGTTTATGAGAATTTTCTTGTAAGATCTCTATCAGGTTTAAGCATATTAATGATGACCTCAGAGCTTCTAGTTAATTTTTTTTGAAAGATATTGTAGATAATTTGTATTATTTCTTCCTTTAATGTTTGGTAGAATATATAAGTGAAACCATCAGGGCCTGGCATTTTCTTTTCTGAAAGTTTAATAATTATTGATAAAATTTCTTTAATATATATACACTTATATATATTTGTACCTTTCAAGGAATTGTGCTTGTACTTTTCAAGGAATTGGCTCATTTCATTCAAATTTGGGGGCATACAGTTGTTCATAATATTTATTTATTATTCTTTTAATATCCATAGAATAAGTAATAATAATTTCTCTTTCATTTCTCATATTACTAATTTATGTGTTCTCTTTCCATAACCCCCTTAGGTAGCTTAGAGGCTTGTAAAATTTTTTGAAAAAACAAAACAAAACAACAAACAGATACTGAATTTATTGATTTTTCCCTATTATTTCCTATTCTCAATTCCTTGATTTCTTCCCTGAGTTTATCATTTATTTTCTTCTACTTGCTTTAGATTTTTATTGCTCTTTTTTCCCTCTAGTTTCCTAATGTGGAAAATTAGATTATGGATTTAATTTTTTTTTCCTTTTCCAATATATGCAGTTGATGCTAGAAATTTCTTTTTAAGAACAGCTTTCAACAAATTTTGATAAGCTTTATTTTCATTTTCACTTATTTAAAAATATTTTAAATCTTCTCTTGAGACATCTTCTTTAACTCATGTGTTTAGAAGTGTGATTTTTTTTAGAAGTGTGATGTTTAATCTCCAAGTATTTCGAGATTTTCCAGCTATCTATACTATCATCGATTTCTTTCTTTTTTTAAAATTTTATTTTTATTCTTGCATTGATTTCTAGTTTAATTCCATTATGGTCTGAGAGCAGATACTGTGTGATTCTAATTCGTTTGAATTTGTTAAGGTATGTGTTTTATGTCTCAAAATGTGATCTATCTTGATCAATGTTCCACTAGAGCTATAGAAGAATGCATATCATGCTGTTGAATGAAATGTCAATTAGATCCAATAGATCAATAGAGCTGTTCAGTTCATTTATGTACTTACTTATTTTCTGTCTGCTGGACCTGTCAATTAATGATGGAGGGATGTTGGGGTCCTGAAATACAACAGCGGATTTTCTGTTCCTTTTGCAGTTCTATTGGCATTTGACCCAGAAATTTTTTTAAGAGTGTTTATATTTTATTTTTTTAATTTTTATTATAATTTGTCCCAGGGGTACAGGTCTGTGAATCATCAGGCTCACAGCTTTCATAGCACTCACCATAGCACAAACCCTCCCCAATGTCCATAACCCATCCACCCTATCACTACCCGCCTACTCCCTAGTAACCCTCAGTTTGTTTCATGAGATTAAGAGTCTCTTATGGTTTGTCTCCTTCCTGATCCCATCTTGTTTCATTTTTTCCCTCCCTACCCCACATGACCCCCTGCCGTGCCGCTCAAGTTCCTCATATCAGAGAGATCATATGATAATTGTCTTTCTCTGATTGACCTATTTCGCTTAGCATAATACCCTCTAGTTCCATCCACGTCCTTCCAAACGGCATGATTTTGTTTCTTTTGATAGCTGCATAGTATTCTATGTATATATATCTTCTTTATCCATTCATCTGTTGATGGACATCTAGGTTCTTTCCATAGTTTGGCTATTGTGGACATTGCTGCTATAAACATTCGGGTGTGTGTGCTCCTGAGGATCACTACCTTTGTACCTTTAGGGTAACTACCCAGTGGTGTGATTGGTGGGTCGTAGGGTAGCTCTATTTTCAACTTTTGGAAGAACCTCCGAACTGTTTTCCAGAGTGGCTGCACCAGCTTGCATTCCCACCAACAATGTAGGAGGGTTCCCCTTTCTCCACTTCCTCGCCAACATCTGTAATTTCCTGACTTGTTGATTTTAGCCATTCTGACTGGTGTGAGGTGGTATCAACTGTTCTTTTGGTATCTATTTCATTGATTTATGCTCTGATCTTTATTATTTAGGCTTTCTTTGCTGTTCTTTCTCTAGCTTTTGTAGGTGTAGGGTTAGATTGTGTACTTGAGACCTTTCTTGTTTCTTGAGAAAGGCTTGTATTGCTATATACTTTCCTCTCAGGACTGTTTTTGCTGTGTCCCAAAGATTTTGAACAGTTGTGTTTTCATTTTAATTTGTTTCCATGAATTTTATAAATTCTTCTTTAATTTCCTGGTTGACCCATTCATTCTTAAGTAGGATGTTCTTTAGCCTCCATGTATTGGAGTTCTTTCCAACTTTACTCTTGTGGTTGAGTTCTAATTTCAGAGCATTGTGGTCTGAAAATATGCAGGGAATGATCCCAATCTTTTGGTACCTGTTGAGACCTGATTTGTGGCCCAGAATGTGGTCTATTCTGGCAAATGTTCCATGTGCACTAGAGAAGAATGTGTATTTTGTTGTTTTGGAATGGAATGTTCTGAATATATCTGTGATGTCCAACTGGTTCCGGGTGTCATTTAAAGCGTTTAATTCCTTGTGGATCCTTTGCTTAGATGATCTGTCCATTTCAGTAAGGGGTGTGTTAAAGTCCCCTACTATTATTGTATTATTGTCAATGTGTTTCTTTGATTTTGTTATTAATTGGCTTATATAACTGGTTGCTCCCATGTTAGGGGCATAGATATTTAAAATTGTTAGATCTTCTTGTTGGACAGATCCTTTTAGTATGATATAGTGTCCTTCCTCATCTCTTATTATAGTCTTTGCTTAACATCTAATTTATCTGATGTAAGGGTTGCCACTCCATCTTTCTTGTTGATGTCCATTAGCATGGTAAATTGTTTTCCACCCCCTCACTTTAAATATGGAAGTGTCTTTGGGTGTATAATGAATTTCTTGTAGACAGCATATCAGCGGGACTTTTTTTTTTTTTTATCCATTCTGATACTCTGCGTCTTTTAGTTGGGGCATTTAGCCCATGTACATTACATTCAGGGTAACTATTGAGAGATATGAATTTAGTACCATTGTATTACCTGTAAGATGCCTCTTACAGTATCTTGTGTCTTCCTTTCTGGTCTATGTTTCTTTTAGGCTCTCTTTCCTTATAGCACCCCTTTCAATATTTCCTGTGGGTCTGGCTTAGTCTTTGCAAATTCCTTTAGTTTTTGTTTGTCTTGGAAGTTTTTTTTTTTTAATCTCTCATTCTATTTTCAATGACAGCGTGGCTGGATATAGTAGTTTTGGCTGCATATTTTTCTCGTTTAATGATCTGAATATTCCATGCCAGTTCTTTCTGGCTTGCCAGGTCTCTGTGGATAGGTCTGCTGTCAGTCTAATATTTCTACCATTGTATGTTACAGACCTCTTGTCCTGAGCTGCTTTTAGGATTTTCTCTTTTTCACTAAGACTTGTAAGTTTTACTATTAGATGACTGGGTGTGGATCTATTTTTATTTATTTTGAAGGGGGTTCTCTGTGCCTCTTGGATTTTGATGCTTGTTCCCTCTGCCAAATTAGGAAAATTCTGTACTATAACTTGCCCCAATATACCTTCTGCCCCTTTCTCTCTTTTTTTCTTCTTCTGGGATCCCAATTGTTCTAATATTGTTTCATCTTATGGTATCACTTAGCTCTTGAATTCTCCCCTCATGGTCCAGTAGTTGTTTGTCTCTCTTTTTCTCAGCCTCTTTATTCTCTGTCATTTGGTCTTCTAAATCATTAGTTCTCTCTTATGCCTCATTTATCCTAGCAGTAAGAGCCTCCATTTTTATTGCACCTCATTAACAGCTTTTTTGATTTCAATTTTGTTAGATTTTAATTCTTTTATTTATCCAGAAAGGGTTTTTATTTCTCTAGAGAAGGATTCTCTATTATCTTCCTTGCTTTTTTTGAGTCCAGCTAGCACCTGGATAATCATCATTCTGAACTCAAGTTCTGTCTTATTACTAATGTCTGCATTGATTAGGTCCCTAGCCATTGTTACTGCTTCTTGTTCTTTTTTTTCTGGTGAGTTCTTCTGCCTTGTCATTTTATCCATATAAGAATAGATGGATGAGAGAATATAATACTAAAGGGTAGCAAAATATATACAGAAAATATACACTAACCTAATCAGAAGAGACACAAATCTAGGGGAGAAGAACGAGGGGATAAAGAAAAAGAAAAAGAAAAAAAAAACTTTATCTGTATCCACTTTTATATCTATATCTTTATCTGTTAGACTGGTGAATTGAGCAGACTCTCTCTATATATACAAATAAGGTTAAATACAATGAAGGGATAAAATGTGATTATAACAATGAAAATTTTAAAAGATTTAAAAAAAGGTATTGATAAGATAAAATAGTTAAAAACCGTTAAAATAAGAAAAAGGAAAAAATTTAAAAGAAAAGAATAAGAAAAAAAATAAAATTCAAAGAATTTAACTTTGAAAGATTAAAGGATCATGGACAAAAGCCATGAATTCTGTATTGCTTTCCCCTAGCTCTGGAGTTCCACAATTCTCAGTGATCTGTGAACTTGGTCTTGGCTGGATGTTCTTGCTGATCTTCTGGGGGAGGGGCCTGTTGCTGTGATTCTCAAGTGTCTTTGCCCGAGGCGGAATTCCACCGCCTTTCCCAGGGACCAGGCTAGGGTTCACTCTCAGGAGATTTTATTCCCTGAACACTTTCCATACAGCTTTGGAGGATGGGAATGAAAATGGCGACCTCCCAATCTCCTACTGGGAGAGGTGGAGAGCTCAAGACCTCATTCCTCAGTGCTTCCTCAGAGAGAAGCAGTTAGTCCCTTCTGTCTCCCTGGTGTCCGGCTACAATTCAAGCCCACCCACCCTGTGACCGAGTGTCTCTATCTCTGGCACACCACCTCATTTAGAATCTCCAAACCCAGCCAATTCCTGCAGCACGCTCCTGAGCTGCTTCTCCTGGAGAAGGGAGGAGGGGGTCTCTCTGGATCCACCACTTGTGGGGTCCCTGCTCAAAGAGCAGTGTCCTGACTGTGCTTTGGATCACCGTTTTAGGTAACACCAAGCTGAGAGACACCTCCTCAGCTTGGCTCCAACTCTCCAGTCAGCTTCTCCTCTCTTATACCTGGGAGCTCTCTCACTCTCAGATACCCCTTGTCTTTTTGTGTCCCTGTGGGTCCTAAGACCACAGTGTCCCCATGAGGGCTTCACCCCCTGTGCAGTCTCTGGGGCAATGTCTCTCAGTGGAGCAGACTTCTAAAAGTTCCAGTTTTGTGCTCCATTGCTCTCTCACTTGCCAGGAGCTGGCCCCTCCCCCAGGGTCTATCTTCCCATTGCTTGAGATTTAGTTGTTCCCACGTCCTACCTCTGGAGAGTCGTCAACTTTCTGTTCCTAGAATTGCTGCTTTTCTTCTCTTTGATCTCCTGTTGAATTTGTAGGTGTTCAGAATGGTTTGATGACTATCTGGGTGAATTTCTGGGACCTGATGATAATCGGTCTCCTACTCCTCCACCATCTTGCTCCTCCTCCTTGACCCAGAAATTTTGATGCTCTATCGTCAAGTATATACCCATTAAGAATTGTTATGTGTTCTTGGAGAATTAATCTTTTTATCATTAGATGCTGCTTCTCTTTTTTCATGATAATTTTCCATCCTGAAGTCTGATTTGTTTGAAATTAAAATAGCTACTCAAGCATTCTTTTGATTAGTGTTAGCTTGGTATAGCTATCTTTTACTTTTACTTACCCCTCTTTTTACTTACGCTTATCTTTTACTTACCCCTTTACTTTTAATCTATTTGGCTTCATATTTAAATCAATTTTCTTATAGACAACATATAGCTGAGTTTTCAAAAAGAATTCTCTTAGGAAGTCTTTTAATTTGTACATTTAGAATATTCATATTTAAAGTAATTATTGACATAGTTTGGCTAATATCTACCATATTTGTAAATGTTTTATTTGTTGCCTTTGTTTTATGTTTCTATTTTTGTCTTCCATTCTTTTTCTGCCTTTTCAATTTTTTTAAAGATTTTTTTTTATTTGACAGAGAGAGAGAGAGAGAGAGAGAGAGAGAGAGAGAGAGAGAGATTACAAGTAGGCAGAGAGGCAGGCAGAGAGAGAGGGGAAACAGGCTCTCTGCTAAGCAAGAGCCTGATGCGGGGCTTGATCCCAGGACCCTGAGACCATGATCTGAGCTGAAGGCAGAGGCTTTAATCCACTTAGCAACCCAGGCGCCCCTGCCTTTTCAGTTTTATTTGTTCATTTTTATTTTTCCATTTATTTCTTCTCTTGTCATATCAATTATACTTCTTAAATTTTATTTTAGCAGTTTCCCTAAGTTTTTTTTTTTTTTGATTTAAAACTAATCCAAGTCAATTTACGAATAACACTGAACTGCTTCCTGGACAGTAAAGGTAACTTAAAGCAGAGCATCCCCAATGCCTCTCTCCCTTCTCCAATGACACTGCTATCATTCATTTCACCTACCCATAAGCTATAATCACTCAATACATCATTGCTATTGTTATTTGTAACAAACAGTTATCTATTAGATCAATTAAAAATAAGAAAAATAATGGATTTTATTTTTATCTGCTTTCTTTTATTTCTTCTCTTAAATTCTTTACTTCTATGTTTAAATCCATATTTCTGACCTATATAATTTTCCTGCTCTTGAAGAACTTCTTTTAAAATTCCTTGCAAGGCAGGACTACCAGTGACATATTGTCTAGTTTTTGTTTTTCTGAAGGTGTGCTTATTTCTTCTTCACATTCGAAGGATAATTTCACTGGGTTTTGAGTTTTAGGTTGGTGAATTTTTTCTTTCAATAACTTTAAATATTTAATTGTATTCTCTTCTTGCTTCCATGGGTTTTGGAGAGAGGTCTGATGTAATTATTATTGTTGGTCCTCTGCAGGTAAAGTGTCTCCCCCAATTCCTCCGCTCCTGGCTTCTTTCAAGATCTCTTTGTATGTTTCTTGTTTTGTTTTGTTTTTGTTTTTCAGTTGGGATATGATGGCCTGGGTATGTTACTGATTTATTTCTGGATTTTTCCTGCTTGGTGTTCCCTGAGCTTTCAGGATTTGTGGTTTGCTGATTAGCAATTTTGGAGAATTTCTTGGCAGTATTACTAAAAACATTTATTTTTCTCCTTTCTTTCTTCTGCCTCTGGTATCCCTATTATGCAAATGTCACACCATTAATTTTGGAGAATTTCTTGGCAGTATTACTAAAAACATTTATTTTTCTCCTTTCTTTCTTCTGCCTCTGGTATCCCTATTATGCAAATGTCACACCATTAATTTTGGAGAATTTCTTGGCAGTATTACTAAAAACATTTATTTTTCTCCTTTCTTTCTTCTGCCTCTGGTATCCCTATTATGCAAATGTCACACCATTTGTGATTGTCTCACCATTCTTGGATATTTTTGATCCATTTTTTCTCCCCACTCTTTCTTTTTTTTTTTTTAAGATTTTATTTATTTATTTGACACAAAAATAGAGAGATCACAAGTAGGCAGAGAGAGAGGGGAAAGCAGGCTCCCGGCTGAGCAGGGAACCCGATGCGGGCCTCAATCCCAGGACCCTGAGATCATGAGCTGAGCCGAAGGCAGAGGCTTTAACCCACTGAGCCACCCAGGCGCCCTTTATTTCTTTTTGCATATCAGCTTGAGAGTTTCCTCTGGCACATTTTCAGTCTCACTGGTTCTTTCCTCAGCTCTGTGCAGTCTACTGCTCACAACATTCAATCTGTCCAAATTGAATTCCTTCTCAGGAAATGCTGTGTTGGGACCATGAGAGAATGGGTAAAGCTGAACTGGTGGCAAGATGGCGGAGGAGTAGGAGACCGATTATCATCAGGTCCCAGGAATTCACCCACA
>LNAC01001880.1:0-77571 GCA_002007465.1 Ailurus styani
AAAAAAAAAAAAAAAAAAAAAAAAAGACATAGCCTCTGCCCTCAAGGTGCTTCTAATCTAGTGGGAAAGGTAAAATTTATATAAGGGTGGTGATGCGGGAGAACATGCTGTGCCCCATGAGAAGGCAATAGCTAAGATGATACATGGTTGATAAAACAAGAAAGGTTTTCTAGAGAAGGTGGCATTTCCTTCGGTGACAGGGGGGCTATCTTTTCGGCATCCTGTCTTCATTTTCTTTTGATATGTACTCAGAAGTGGGATTGTTGGGTCATATGGTAGTTTTATTTTTAATTTTTTCGGGGAAACTTCATGCCATTTTCCGTAGTGACTGAAGCAATTTATGGTCCCACCAACAGAGCATAAGGGTTCTCTGTTTTCCACACCCTTACTAACACTTGTTACCTTTTTTTGATGAAGGTGAGATGATACCTCATTTTGGGTTTGATTTACATTTTCCTGATGAGTAGTGATGTTGAGCATCTTTTCATGTACCCGTTTGTCATCCTTACGTCTTCTTTGGGAAAATGTCTATTTAGATCCTCTGCCCATTTTAAAATCAGATGGTTTGTTTTTATACTATTGAGTTGTATGTGTTTTTAAGTATTTTTGGTTATTAACCCCTTATCAGCTATGTGGTTTGCAAATACCTTCTCCCGTTCGTAGAGTGCCCTTTCATTTTGTTGTTTCTTTTGCTTTAGTTTGATGTAATCCCACTTGTTGATTTTGGCTTTTCATGTTTGTGCTTTTGGTGTCATATCCAAAAACTCATTGCCAAGACCAATTTTAAGGAGCTTTTTTGCGTGTTTATTTATAGAAAAAGTTTTATGGTATCAGGTCTTATGTTTAAGTCTAATCCATTTTGAGTTAGTTTTTGTGAATGGTATAAGATAGAGAAACAATGTCATTCTTCTACACGCAGTCATCCAGTTTTCCCCACACTGTTTATATTAAAGAGATAGATCTTCTGTCCTTTCCCCAATAAGTATTCCTGGCTCCCTTGTCAATATTAGTTGATTCTATATGCAGGTTTGTTTGTTTTTTTCTTCCTCTGGGCTCTCAGTTCTTTTCTATTGGTCTCTGTGCCTGTTATTTTGACGACTATGGCTTTGTAGTATAGGTTGAAATCAGGACATGTGATGCCTCCAGGTTTGTTCTTTCTCAGAATTGCTTTGGCTGTTCAAGGTCTTCTGTAGATCCATATAGACTTTAGGACTGTTTTTTCTGTTTCTTTGAAAATACCATGGGGATTTTGATACAGTTTACACTGAATCTATAAATGGCTTTGGGTCATATGGACATTTTAACAATACCCTTTCCATCCATGAACACGGTTACTGTTACATTTCCTTGTGTCTTCTTCAGTTTCTTGTATCAAAGTCTTATAGTTTTTACCATACAAAACTTTCACCTTCTTGGTTAGATTTATTCCTAAGTATTGTTTTAGATGCTCATGTAAATGGGATTATTTTATTTCCTTTTCAGATATTTTGTATTTAATGTGTAGAAACACAATTGTTTTCTGTATGTTTATTTTGTATCCTGCAACTTTACTGAATTTGTCAATTAGTTCTGGCAGGTTTTTGGTTGTGTCTTTTTTTTTTTAAGATTTTATTTATTTATTTGACAGAGAGATCACAAGTAGGCAGAGAGGCAGGCAGAGAGAGAGGGAGAAGCAGGCTCCCCGCTGAGCAGAGAGCCTGATGTGGGGCTCGATCTCAGGACCCTGAGACCCTGAGATCCTGACCTGAGCCAAAGGCAGAGGCTTAACCTACTGAGCCACCCAGATGCCCCTTTTGGTTGTGTCTTTAGGATTTTCTGTATATTATAAGATCATATCATTCATAAGCAAAGACAGTTTCTCTTCTTTTCTTATTTGGATGCCTTTTATTTTTCTTAACTGATTGGCTCGGAGTGGTGACAGTAGGTATCTTTGTCTTGTTCCTCATCTTAGAGGAAAAGGTTTCAACCTTTCACCATTATGATGTTGGCTATGGGTTTGTCATATGTGACCTTTGTTGTGATATGTCCTCTTCCTACACTTAATTTGTTGAGCATTTTTATCATGAAATGTTGTTGTATTTATCAAATGCCTTTTCTCCATCTGTTGAGATGAGAATATGATTTTTTTCTCATTCTATTAATGTGTCTCACGTCCATCCGTTGATTTGTGTGTGTTGAACCACCCTGCATTCCAGGGATAAATCCCACCTGATGGTGAATTATTCTTTTAATGTGGTAATGAATTTGATTTGCTAATATTTTGCTGAGGATTTTTGCATCTATATTAATTAAGTATATTTGTTTGTAATTTTCTTGTCTTGTAGGCTCCTTATCTGGCTTTGGTTTTAGGTAATGCTGGCCATGTGAAATTAGTTTGGGAGTGTTTCCTTCTCTTCGATTTTTTGGATAGTTTGAGAAAGACTATCATTGACTCTTCTTTAAATATTTAGTAGAATTCATCAGTGAAACCATCTGGTCTTGTACTTCTCTGTGTTGGGAGTTTTGTGTCTGTGTGGGTATGTATGTATATGTTTGGTGGTTTTTGATTACTGATTCAATCTCCTTACTTGATACTTGTCTGCTCAGATTTTCAGATTCTTCATCTTTCAGTCTTGGAAGGTTGTACCTTTCTGGAAATTTATCCATATCCTATGGATTATCCATTTTGTTGGCATATAATTATTTAGTCTCTCATGATCCTTTGTATTCCTGTAGTATTGGTTGTAATGTCTCTTTCATTTCTGATTTTGAGTCCTCTCTGAGTCACTCTGACTGTATCTTTTTTCAATCTTTTTTTTAAACAGCTGTTTCATTGATCTTTTTAATTATTTTTCTTTTCTCTATTTCATTTATTTTTTTATTTTCTTCCTTTTACTAAATTTGGGCCTCGTTCTTCTAGTGCCTTGACATGTAAAGTGAGGTTGTTTATGTTCTTTCTTGTGTCTTAATGTAGGTATTTGTAAATAAATGATTTTCTGTAGCAGTATCCTTTGATTCCCTTCTCATCTTATGTGTTTCTGTTGTAGATTTATGTTTTTATAAACTTTCCTCTTAGAACTACTTTTCAGAATCCCATAGCTTTTGACATGTTGTGCTTCCATTTTCATTTGTTTCAAGATACTTCTTGATTTTTCTCTTGATTTCTTCTTTGGCCTATATATTCAAGCACAATTTTTTAGTCTCCATATATTTGTTATGTTTCCAGCTTTCCTCTTGTTATTTATTAACTTTTGGTTTCATACCACTACAGTCAGAAAAGATACTTGTTGTTTTTTTTTATCTTTTTAAATTTGCTAAGACCTTCTTTTTTTTTAAAATGACCTACATGTGATGTATTCTGGAGAATGTTCTGTATGCACTTGAGAAGAATGTGTATTCTGCTGCTGCTAGTTGGCCTGTTTGTATATGTCTGTTAGGTCCATTTGGTCCTAATAATTTAGGTCCTAAATTATAGTTCAAGTGCAGTGGTTTCTCACTGATTTTCTAGCTGGATGATCTATTTGTTGATAGGTAGGATATTGAAGTCCCCTTCTAGTATTGTGTTATCATCTATTTTTTCCTTCAAATCTGTTAGAATTTGCTTAGTGTAATTCTGGTGCTCTGAAGTTGGGTGCATATAGTTGATGATTTTTATATCTTCTTGATGAATTGACCTCTTTATCACTCACTACGCAGTGACTATCGTTGTCTCTTTTAAGCATTTTTG
Organism: Ailurus styani; assembly: GCA_002007465.1. NCBI lineage: Eukaryota > Metazoa > Chordata > Mammalia > Carnivora > Ailuridae > Ailurus > Ailurus styani. The sequence continues at coordinate 3,707 of LNAC01001880.1, forward strand.
GCTTAAAGTCAATTTTGTCTGATATTAGTAGAGCTACCCATGTTCTTTTGGCTTCTGTTTGCATGGGAGTATCTCTTGCCATTCCTTTGAATTTATGTGTCTCCTTAGAGCTGAAGTGAGTCTCTTGTAGCATATAGTTGGGTATTGTTTTTTTTTAATCCAGCCAGCAAATCTGCCTTTTGATTAGAGAATTCAGTTCCTTAACATTTACAATAATTATTGTCAGGTAAGGACTTACTAATGTCATTTTATTATCTTCTGTCTGTTTATAGTTCCATTTTCCTTTTCCTCTTGTTGTTTTCCTATGTAAATAAGTGATTTTTGGTAGCAGTATACCTTAATTCCCTTCTCATCTTATGTGTATCTGTTGTAGATTTTTGTTGTGGAGTTCCATGAGGTTTACATAACAAATCTTATAGATATCAGAGTGTATTTTATGCTAACAATTTAATTTGATTGCATATAAAAAAAATCCTTTTCTCCCCCATTTTACATTTTTGATGACGCCATTTACATTGTTAACTGTATCCATTAACAAACTGTCAAAGCTTAGGTTTCATATTTTGCCTTTTAATCTTTAGGTGAATCTTTATCTAGCATATCATCATATTAATGGCATTAAGGTATCCCAAGTTTAACTCTATACTTTACCAGTGTGTCATGTATTTCCACATTTTCAAGATACTAATTAGCGTCCTTTTGTTTCAGCTTAAGGAATTCCTTTTAGCATTTTAGTTTTAAAAAAAATTTTATTCATTTAAAGTGGCTCACTATTTTATGATATAATATTATTTATTTAAATTTGGGCAAGGAGCTCGACATAGGGCTTGAACTCACAACCCTGAGATCAAGGGCTAAGCTGAGATCAACAGTCAGACACTTAACTGACTGAGCCACCCAGGTGCCCCCCTTTTAGCATTTCTTGTCGTGTAGTTTAGTGGCAAAAGTTTAGCAGCTTTTATTAGGGGAAGATTTTAAATTTATTTTTTAATGTATGTATTATTCTTGCTGTATATTTATTATTATTTAGCATTTCTTGTAGTTTAGTGGCAAAAGTTTAGCAGCTTTTGTTTATTAGGGGAAGATTTTATTATTTCACCTTCATTTCTGAAGGACAGCTTTGCTGGGGAAGTATTTTGATTGGCAGTTTCTTTCAGCACTTTGAATAAATCATTCCACTCTCTCTTTGCCTGTAAGGTATCAGGTGAGAAATCCACTAAGAGCCTTATGGGGGTTCCCTTGTGTGAGGGAATTTTTTTTTCTCTTCCAGCTTCTAAAATTCTGTCTTTCGTTTTTAGGCCATTTCATTATTATATATATATCTTGGAGAACATTTTGGGCTGAAGTTTTGTGGTGACCAAGTTTCATGAGCTTGGGATATCCAGTTCTCTTCCCATGTTTGAGAAATTCTCAGTCATTATTTCTTTAAATAAGCTTTTCATTCCTTTCTCCCTCTTTTCTTCTGGGACTCCAGTAACATGTACAGTTTCCTTTGATTGTGTCCCGTAACTCCTGTAGACTTTGTTCCTTTTCATTATTTTTTCTAATTGCTCTTCTAATTGTTTAAATTCAACTGATCTGCCTTCTTGCTCACTGCCTGCCTCTCCTATATGTTCAACTATGCTGTTGAAACTATTGAATTCTTTAGTTCATTGTATACTTCAGCTCCAAAATTTGATTCTTTTCTCTGTTTAACAGCTTCTCATTTTGTTCTTGTATTGTTTTCCTCATACTGCTGAATCATTTGTGTTCTCTTGTAGCTCTGAGCATCTGTACTACAATTATTTTGAATTCTTTGTTGGGCAATACCTGCATCTCTATTTCTTTGGGTCTGGTTACTGGACTCTTCCTTTGGTAGAGACATGTTTCCCTCACCTCTTCCAGACTTTATGGACTGATTTTGGTTAGAGAAGCCTTTCACTTGCAGATAGGGTACACTGGATCATGTTGTGACCCAGGTCTAGCGCTAGTGGTGCAGAGCCACAGGTGCAGGAGTGCACGGTAGCAGTAGGTCCAGTTGGGGCATGATGGCTCTTTGGCTCAAGCCACCAGAGTCTACACTGCTGGTAACAGTGTCCTTGGTGATCACTGCAGACGTCTGCAGTGCCTGTAAGGGCTACTGGACTTTCGTCATGCCTCTAGCACTGGTAAGTGGCTAGGGACCAGAGCAGGCAGCATTGGTGGCTGGGGCCAATGGTGTGCACACACTTGACTGTGAGGGGCCAGCTGTAGGCCCCTAGATAGTGGCAGAGGTCACTTGCAGACAAAGTTGTAGGGATGGGTGTCAGGGCAGGTAGCAAGGGCTAGGGCCAACTATGGGCTCCCCAGGACTGGCAGAGGACCTGAGTGTCAGTGTGCTGCCCTAGGACTTCACACTCTACCCCTGTGCATGCACACTGCAGTGGAGGTCGGTGCAGAAAAGGTGGTGGAGGGCATGCAGGTCCTCGGCCTGAGGGCCTCGCTACAGCTGCCAATGGGCACAGTGGTGCTGGCCAGTAACAGGAGCCAAGGCTCCCTGGTGGCTGTGCCTGGGGCATGCATCCCGGAGGAGCTAGATACAGGTGGCTGTGGTGACACTGCCCGGTGCCGGAAGGAGGGCTTAATAGTCCTGTAACAGCATCAGTTTCCTGGTTTTGATAGTGGGACAGTGGTTATGTCAATGTTAAGCCTCAGGAAGGTGGGTGAAGGATATATGGAAAGGATTATTTTTGCAACTTTTTCTTAAGTTAAAAGTTAGTTCAAAGTAAAGTTTTAAAAAAGCTTAAAAAGGGGAGGGGTGGGGGTAAGTATACAATGAAACCAATTAGAACTGTGATTTTGATTTTCTTCCCCAGCTGCCTTCAGCTGCTTTGGTACAGAGTGAGCAGGCAGATGATGTCAGGAAGTGACTGAAGTCTAGGACGCGTTCTCTAAAGCTGGGTGAACTGCGCTGTGTCAGTCTGGGTCGTCTGGGAAGCAGACGCAGATGGAGTTGGGAGCGCACAGGGTTTCTTGCAGGAGGGAAGGGGCGGACCCCAGCTGTGCGCAGTCATTGGCTGGGGGCTGGCTGAGAAGAGCGTGTCCTTAGCTCATACCCTGTGACAGCTGGGCCCAGGGCTCACCTCTCCCACACCGGGCTCAGCGCCGTCTGCAGCGTGATGGCGCTAGGCCACCGGCCCCTAAGGGGCCCCTCAGTGTTCCAGGTACCTCTCTGGAACCCCCTCACTTTTTGTGGAGGATGGGAGGACGCCCCGGTTTCCTCAGTCCTATGACTAGGTGGTGCTTTGACCCCTGCCGAGCAGCTGGCCAGGGGGATGAGAGCAGGCCGGGGCCATCCCGCCGGCGGAGGGCTCCAACTGAAAACTCCTCTTCGTGACGGATGCCAGGCAGAACAGCATCAGCTGAAAAGCAGGCTAAAGCCTACAGGAGGGCACCCATGGGAGCGAGCTCGGAAATTGCAATGAATTGATTTTAAGTAGCTGCAGCTGTGATTAGACTATTTTTAGCCACAGGACTCAACCAGCTTTCAAAACCTGCTAATAAGAGCCAGCGAGTAAAACCAGCACAAAAATTTAGCTTTTAATTTAACTGACAGCAAGAATCTGCTCAGTTAGGAGCTGGCTTAAAAGGCAAATCCAAGGAAGAGAACGCTTGCTACTGCCAAGTTTAATATAAGTTTTCACACCTGTCACTTTTGAAAATAATTCATTCAGTAAATCTGTCTTCTGCTGCCGCTCGCTCAGTATTGTGTGTGCATTTTGGGTAGACAGAACTTGCTATCATTAGATCCTGTTTAACAGTAACTGCCCCCCCCCCCCCCCCGCCACTAGTATATCCTGCAAGCAAGCAGTCATCAGTAGAGCCCGGAAGGGCTGACCCGATCCCCACCGACTGCAGTAACGGGCCAGGCTGGGCCCTGGATCGTGCGGGCTGCTTCCTGCAGGGCCCCGGGCGGCCCAGGAAGGGAGGCCTCAGGAGCAGCTATGGGCGAGGCTGGTGAGCTGCCGCCGCCATTTCCTTGACCAAGCCTCAAAGTAAGTAAAGAGGATCTCCAGGTGGAAAAGGCCTTTGTGAAGGGAAGGGACAGAAGAGACGCATCCAGGGGGAGGGGAAGGGGACGACTGGCGGCAAACATGACAGAGTCTTGAGTACACAGGAAAAGCCAGTCCGTCTTTACTGTAGTGAGTGCAGGATACAAATAGTTTACAACAACCTCTAGCATTTTCTTAACCATTTGATAAAAAGTTCACTATAATATTTATTGTATAATGAAGAAAAAACAACACATTCAGGGAAAAGTTGAGATTAACTTATTTTTCTTAAAAGGTTCATCTCAAGGATGGCAACAAAGTCCAGCTTGTGCCGCCAAACGGTTTTACATGATCAAACCGTGTACAGCTTCTTGTGTGAACTGTTGACTACAAACATTTACCAAATACATAAATCTCTTTTTAAAAAAGCCATTTTAAATATAGCAAAGCAGTGTCTTCTTGCACAGCAAAGTGAAGAAAGTTTCTACAGAGAAATAAAAGTTTTACATTTGTAAAATCTTTTTCACATTCTAATCATCTAGCTTCTTATGATCCAATGCCAGGAGTTTTCTGGTTCCTTATTTACTATGTATTTCTTGTGCGCATGATGGTTAATACAGAAAATAGGTTAATGCTTTATTAGTTGTCCTTATAGTTAAAGGAAATGGTAAAACATATATTGTTCTTTTAGAACAAACCCCTGATTTAGTCTCTAACACAATGGACATAATTAGGGCTCAAAAGATGGAGTTTTGATTGGGACCATCTGCAGACATACAATGGTGACTCTCACTCTCAATGTAGGACCGGTTAGCGCACTGAGGGAAGGACAGCTGTTGGAAACCGTACTTGAACCAGTGCGGTGTCCTCTGAGCTTTTTTTGTTTTTGTCTTTTAGTAATAAAATACTTCATCTGAAGGATAAAATTTTCTTGTGATGGTGTCATACAAAACACACGAGTCTAAAACGGTAAGAAAAGTCAGTTCTAAAGAAACACCATTCGTGTCTTCCCCACTCTGAGTTGGTTTCCACCAGGAGATGTGCATGTGTATGTGGTGTTTGTACATGGAGTCTGGGTGAGGGGTGTCTGTCAAGTCCATACGCTCCAGGTCACACTGGGCAGACAGGAAAAGGGTTAACAGTCAAATATTCACTTCCTGAAAACGGAATACATTGTTACTTGGTCAGTGTAATTGAAATACAAACTCCGAGCCTCGTGTAATAGTATTTTAGAAAACAGTAGTTGTACTGATTATAAACCTGCATAGAAAGAAAGACTATTGAGATACAGTCAGAAAAGCCATCTCATAAGGCACACAAGAAAATAGACAGTAAATGCGAATGTGGTAACTCCTATTCCAATGTACAGCAGAAGTTCATGAACGTGCATGAATAGTAACGAAAGAATCACTTAACACTTTCAAAGCTATAAATGGTTTACAAAGTGGTAAGGATTATCTTGGAAATTCAGTGTTGGGAGACTGTCTTGTTTCAATCAGGTGTGACCTTATGAAGAAACGTGCCGGTATGCAATTCAGTAAAGTAAGTACATTTTAAAGAGAAACTAATCCTTTCTGAACAAGAGCCCAATGGCCATACCGATGAGAGGAGGCAGCACGTCACCCTCCCTTTTTCTGGCCTCTGTCGAAATTCACTACCCGAACTGTTACTAAAACCGAATTCCATTTTGTAGCTGTGAACACCACAGGTTTCCCCTGTACCTAATACCTATGTGTCAGTCAGGAACTCTGGCTGATGATTTGTCACAAATAGCATATGAGGAAAATGTCAGAAGGAAGGCAATTTAGGGGGAAAAGCAAAACCTAAGTAAAAAATTGTAGGTAGCTGCTCACCATTAAGTTTAAAATACAAAATAGCAGCAATTTTTAAACCCTTAGAGTTTCTCAGGAAAAGGAGTATTTAAAAATCTATGATGAAAGATATACAGGACTTTGAATTTTGTTTGTGGCACAAGCCCAGGAAACGGACGAACGTGGCATCATGGCTTCGTTGTCTTCCCGTAGGAGGAAGGCCTCGTTCAAAGGCTAAGCTGAGTGTGGCCCGGATTTCACAAGCAAGCCATGCCAGCCAGCGATGTGCCTGTGAGAGAATTTCTCCCCACACCAAAGTGCCATTTCAATGTACAGAGAGTTCAGAACGGTAGTATTTTGTAACCAGCTGCATCATTCTATTTTAGAGGGGCCAGGAGAAAAGATCCCTTCCCCCACAAATATTTTTCCCTAATCATTTACCACTTATAAAACCTTTGTGCTCATCTACTATTTTGCCATGTTCTCTAATATTAAATTAGGTCAGCTTTTGCTACTATATTTTTTTCCTCACAAAAGGCAAGTTTTAAATAATGCCTTATAAAATCTGTTACAACACATTTTATATTTATGCAAGATGAACTTAACACCAGTTTTTTTTTGCCACTTTGCTATTTATGTACACATATAAAATATATAATGATGCTCAACCCATACAGCACAAAGATTACAATGTAACAACACACATTCACCACCAGTGAGGGGAGAAACCCCTTTATACAATCCTCTGAAAAGACTGGGCTAAGAATTAAAATCCAAAGTACAGTATATTTAACAAAATAGTAAATATTAAACAGTGAATACTCTACTTAATAAGGATCTCGCCTTTTCCCCCCAAATTGGCGGCAATCCACAAAAATATACTTTTTAATCTGGTGACCATACAATACATAGGTACTTACATCAAAGGTGATAATATATTTAAGATGCTATATACATAAGAGTTTGGCTCAACTTTTAATTTACATATAGAATAATAAGTGTTCATGGCTTTTTTTTTCCAAGGTTCTGCTTGCAAGATATTTGTTTGTTTTTTTTCCCCCTCTTAAAATAAAACTAAAAAGTTAAAACAAGATAAAGCTATTCTCTTAAAAAAAAAAGTTACAACATACAGCTTTGGCTTATATAAATAATTCATAGCAGAATGTGTTCAAAAGTAGTGAATATAATTTTATATATAGTCATCAATTCATAAGGGTGTTTTCTTTCATATAAAATATACATGAGCTAAAATCAGTTTCTTTAAGATATGAATGTAAAAAGAAACTTCTGACATAGTCCAATTATAACTTAATATATTAATTTATTTTGTTAATGCTCTATATTTCTAGGCTAGTATTTTCTGAATATCTCATGCGTGTTTTCTACTCTCTCTTTTTATTAGCTAAAGATCACTTCTTTGACCCAATACATTTTTGCACGTGCAAAACAGTTATGTGTGGGGCTTTTTTGTTTTGTTTTAAAATATCAACAGCCCTTCCCATGCACCCCTCTGCAACAGAGACCCATGCCAGGCTGGGTAATTAATATAAATGACACTTTATGTACAGTATTGCTTTCTTGGTTCCTGCTTTTCTACTGCTCTGTTCTACAAAGCATTTTTCTTAAGTAACTACAGTCACTGCACAGTTAAATAAAACAAGTAGGGGCCCTCTAGGTTTCTGCAAGCTAGTGTGGGAGAATTATATATGGGTACACGTTTCTCTGCAAAAACTGGTTATCTTATGAAACAAGTAGTCCAAGGAAGTGCCAGACTAGAATCTGCCTACAGGGCGCTTTGTTTGCCATGGGACGTACATCTGCAGATCTACGAGGCAGGTAAGTGCCCAATTCTGTATGTAACACACACCCACACACACACCCACACACTCACGCCCACATACATATATATATATATAAAGGGATATATATGTATGTATGTACATATAAATATAGTTAACTCATGTCCTTATTTACCGATGTAGATATGTAGGGCAGTTTGCTGCAGGATCACGAAGTACGAACACCAGCCCAGGAGCCTTAGGTCACCCACGCATCCATCCTCATTCGCTTGACGGAAGGGCTTTCTCTGTCGTCCGTGGTGGGGGGTCGGCCAAGCACGATTGGAGAATGGAAGTCACCCCGTGGATCCTCCCGGTCACTGCCATCATAGGAGCTGCTCGAGCTGCTCAGACTGTCCACAGGGGAGCGCCCCATTTCCTGCCGGGGCTGGGGAGGCTGGGGGGGCTGCTGGGGCTGCGGCTGCTGGAAGCCTGATGGGGTCATTCGATCCCGGGGAGGTGAAATTGGTTCTGACTTAATGTTGATGTTTTGGTTGGTATTAATGGATAAATTCGAACCCTGAGATAACTGCCCTCCAGCACTGAAGGAAAGAAAAGATGTTAGACGGTTGGTGAGTGCATCTGCATAATTGGAACGATACCGCAGCCTCCACCCGCCTCAACTGAAAGCCTGTCAGAATTCCCCAAACTGGTTTTAATGACCCCTCCGTGGAAGGAAAACAAAACCAGGACGGCTGAGAGCCTGGGTGGCTAGTTCCCCTGCAGGTGAAGGAGCTGAACCGGTGCGTCCGTGCACGCAGACCAGAAGAGGAGAGGAATGGCACGGCCCCTGCATTTAGCTTCCTCTCTTCCTTGCTTTTTTTCTCTGCTCTGGCCCTGTGACATGCACAGCTCATCTGCTCTCACAGACCTTGAAGCCCGTCATCTGACCCTATCTTCCAGGGGAGGTCTCCGCCTCAGACAGGCTAACTGTCTCAGAGTAGCACGTGTGTCCAGGCTACTCCCCCAATCTGAGCACCAAGCCATTTCCGCTTGTGGTGTGTTCATTTAGGATGAACAGACACCCTGAGGGCCAATGAGCAAAGAAAAGGAAGGAAAATCACCTTGGCTTTCTCTGTGGACAGGAGGGGAGGAATAGCAGGGGTTGGTTATCTTGTGTGTGCATCCAGCTACTGGGTTTCATGTGGATGATCCCAGCCTGCTGCCCATACCGCCCCTCACCGAGAAGAGTTCAACAAAGAGAACATTCCGTATGGGCAGGGTGAGGAGACAGGAGAAGAGCTTACAGTGGTGCCCAGGGGTATCAGAGAGTGCTAGCAGCAGGCAGAACATAGGTGACGTCTATGCCTCAGTACCCCTGGTTACTGTCTGGATCTCTCTACCCCCATAGAAGAGAAGCCTTGCTCCCTGAATCTCTTCAGGGAATGCCTAGTTTGATCAGTACCCAAGCTATTATCTAGAATCACATAAAGGAAATATTTTCTCCAAACACTTGTACCACATAAAAAAGAAATCCCTCTAGGACCGTCACATGACAGGAAACAGCGCCAAAGACTGTAACTGATAGAAAAATAAAGGGCATGCGCTGGGAGGAGAGATTCGAGGACAACTTCTAGTTACTCACACCAGAGAGCTGAGGGCTGCTTGTCCTAAATGGTGCTGCTGCCAGGCCGACACCTGTCCCAGAGACAGCATGCCCGGGGAGTTGAAGCCCTGCAGGGCCGACAGGTCTGCACTAGTCAGCGAGTAATCTAGGACAAGGAAAGAAGTATTACTCGTGTGTGTGAGAGAAGGCCCAGGCAAAATCAGTTTTTCACAGAGAAGCTCCAAAAGTTTCCCATTTGAGAGAAGCCAAGTACTTCCCAACATAAAACACACAGGTCTAAACCCACAATAGTTTTTCTGTGGGGAGGTTTACAGGTCCTAGCTGCAATTGTTTGTCTGGGATTATCTTAATAAAGTCAGTCTCAACTCTGTACTACATGTTTACAGTTTCCTATCTCACAAAAAGTTGAGATCCTTTTTCTAGACTTGTAAACAGAAATAATGACAGGGCCACTGCTAAGGGATGTGTGTATAAAGGATCATCGAACACATGCCCACCGCTAACCCCCGGAAAAAGGAGCAACAGATCGGATAGAGCCTAGATCAGCAGCTCTTCTCTTCTTGAAGTACAAGCAGGAAGGACACAGCACCCCTTCTCGTGCAGGGCCAAGCTCCGGGGCCTAGAGAAGACATTATCACACAACTGATGAATGGCAGTCGTTCACAGCATGGGGCTGTCGGAGATCCCTATGTACAACACAGCTTCAAGTTCATGAAAAAACTTATGTGTGACAAGAGTGTAACAGAGAATATAGCTCATTTTCTCTGAATGCCTCAGTCACAATCACTCTGGCCAAGACCCAGGACATTAGGTATCATTCACACATCAAGTTATTTTAGTTTGTCATTAACACTTGTCTTTTCCATTTACTTTTAAAGCGAAGTGGCAAAAACCCTTCTACTTTTAACTGCTTTTTCATGTCTCAAGAGAGGTATTTAAAGAAGCTGGTCAAAAAAAAAAAAAATAAAGAAGCTGGTCTTCCTAGTGAATTAACATTAATAAAAAGGGACTGAGTGGAAAGAACATAGCTGGTGCTTCGGACTCTGCCTCCCTCTACACTCTGCTCGTGCCACGCTCTCCGACCGCCTCAGCCACTCCCGGCACACCGGTGCTACCCACAGTGCCCCCTGCAGCCTCCAACTCTCTCTCTAGGTCCTCCCAGCTACCTACCTGGTATGTCCATTTGGATATCTCTCCAAACACCTCAAATTTGACATCCGAACTGGACTCATCTCCTCCAAACCTGCTCCTTATCTTAATAAACACCACCTCACTGCTTGTGCCAGAAACCTGGGGGTGTTCTTGATACTTCTCTCCCACTTCCACCACCAACCACCAAGGCCGGTCACTTCTCTGTGTTGTCTCTCAAACCTGCCCGATCCACCAGCTCTCCTGCCACCGCTCTCGTCTAAGCCATCAGGACCCACTACTTGAGTCACCACGCTAGCCTCCTGTATGGTCTACTGGCACGCAGTTTTGCCCCTATGAATACGAGCCGAAGTGATCGTAAAGTAACAAACAGGCTCACGATACCTCTCTGCCTACAACTTTCTGGCTTCCCTGTGCTCTCAATATCCAAAATCTTCAACATGGCCTATAACTTGCTACTTACCTCTATAGTTTCAACTCTACACACCCCACAGCATCCCGATCCCTCCAGCCACGCTCTTGTCTGCTAGCCTTTGTACACCATGCCATGCTCCCTTCTCCCTGGAACATTCTCCCTACTCTGCCCAGCTGAGTCATGTGTGCCCCCCTTTAGTGAAGCTTCAACATAGCTCTTGACATGACTGTAATAAATGATTCTTAGAGCCTTCTGTCCTGTGTTTTTCTCCCCTGGCAGGTCCTAAGTTCCACTGTGAACCATACATTCTTGTGTGCCCGGCCCAATACCTGCCACATAGCAAGTGTTCAATAAATATGTGTTGAGTGGATACACGAGCAGATCTGTCGAGTGACCTTACTGATGGGCATGAGGAAGTATCTGGGATTCCTCCACATAAAAACTGTTGTACTTTTTGAAATGTTGCTCATTATCTTCATCCCTTTCCTGATCATTTGGCACTGAGTTTGACTCTACTACAGAAAGGCAGATGACATACTACAGAAAGATGAAAATGGACATGTGTTTAAAAAAGGGCAACTAAATAGAATAAAAAAAATTTTTTTTAAGATTAAGCCAAACACATCCTCCAAAAAAGAGCACAGAGACTAAGTCACAGTTAAAGGAAGGAATGAGACTGAGGCCAAGTGATTGATGGTTTCGAGTGAATCGGACTCTGTTTTTATGTTTTGGTAATTCCTTCTGGACTTTTAAAAAACCAGTTCTTGCTAATCCAACAGCATTTCCTAAGCATGCACAGTGGCACATCTACGTATCCTGGACAACCTGTCATGAGTGCTCAGAAAATGGCTCTCGCTCTGAACCAGGTCAAGCCCCATCTTCACTGCCAGTGGTCCTCTGAATCTTTCAGCTTGTCCAATTCCCTCTTCCCTCACGTTCTCAAATCTCAGAGTGCAAACTGCTAACCTCAGCTGCTCAGGACCTCACCTCCAGAGCTGCCACCTCACATACAGCCTGTCTCCCTAGCTGGCATGAATCTGGGACAAAAGCTCTGTCCCTGGCATACTGTCACTCATACAGCTGGTGATCGCAGCAAGAACACAGGATTTCTATGAATGTGTTATCTCTTGCTTTACTCTAGATCTGCACTTAATAGGTTTGGACATTTTTTTTCCATATTGATCGTCAGAAAAGGTAGTGGATATTCTCCTAAGAGGCTTTCTCTTTTCAACAAAACCTTTTCAAATTCTGTTTTAAATGAACTACATGGAATTAAAGAGATGATCAAATATATCAGTGGCCTCAGAGAGCTTCAGACAGCAGTTTGAAGGCACCGTACTAAAGCATTTACTCAGATGTCTAAAATTAGCTGATTTTTATTACAGTCTACTTATAAGAATCAAGAAAGGATGAATGCCCTGCACTGGAGTCTGAATAACTGATAAGGTATCGTTTAACTATTTCCTTCTTTCCTTCTTCCTTCGAAGCATCAGGTGTTTGGCTCAGTGGGTGAGAACGCGAAACCACACACACCAGCCTTCTGCCTCTCCTCAGAACAGCTGATGTGGAAGAAACCTGCTGCACGCCGGGCCTCTGCAGACAGCCTACATGGCTCAGGGCACCCCTCCAATCACTCAGCAGTGCTAACTTTGCCTTACAGACCCCGAAATAGGGTATTTTAGAATGAAATGTCTAAATAAACAGAAATGAGTGAGAAGCTCCTCTCAGAAGGAAGGAGTGACTGGCACTGAGGAGAAACAAGAAAGGTCCTGGTTTTGTTCCTGAGGCACAAAGGACAGAAACTAAGAAGTAGTTATACAGAGGAAAACACAAGCTGCTTGGCACAGCTACACATATGCCACATTCCAGAGTCCTGAGTCCAGGGGGAGTCAGCCTTTCCCCCAATGGGTTAGCACTTCAACAGCCTGGAGGAGTGGGATACCATGTGATGAGACACGCCAGAGAAAATGTCAAGCAGCAGTCTCTCATCCTCCCTGGTTTGATGCACAGGCCGTAATTCTGGGAACAGCTACCTGTTTCTTTGTCAGGGGTAAGTAGAAGCTGACACTGGGAAATCATTCTACAATCAATGTATTTTTTTTGTACATTTTTCAAAGCAAACCTTTGTTTGTTAATACACCCAAATGTGAATCTACAGAACTGAAATAATTTATTTCAATCAATTATACTTCTAAGAAAATCACAAAAGCACATGTTGATCACAAAACAAAGAAGTAAGATCCACAGAAGGCAAGAGAGCAAGTTTACCAGTGTTGTAGGCGGTCGGCATGGCTGAGTACACGAGTCCCTGCGGAGGCAAGCTTGGGGTGGTCACAGACACGACTGGGGTAGCTAGAGGCTGAGTGGCTTGAGAACTGCTTATCCTCTGGGTATTCTGTGAGAGAGTAGAAAAAAGTGTCATTACTTGAGTATTTATATTCAGGCTTAGTAATTTAAAAATAACATTCAATTTAAAAGTGACATTTTTCACAGTTTTATGATGTGAATGTCATTATTTCTTAAAGCAGTGATGATGTGAAAAAAACCTTAAAACTACTAATGGGAACAACTAAATATTTAATTTCAAGGGACACAGTCTTACATTAATTATTCATTTTCCCTTTTTTTTCAGTGTTTACTGATGGCAAGGATATATCCTTAAAACAGAAACTTGCATTATGGGTGAGGACAGTTTGATGTGTTACCCTAAATGAGGACTTGCTGGCACTAAAATACCGCCAGGCTGCCCCAAATCAAACATCTAGGTTTTCGAGCCTTGAGGAGAGCCAAAAGTCATTTGTATCCTGAGAGTTTAAGTCCGTAAGTTCAGGGATCAAAACTACTTGCATCTGCAGCATTCCCATGTTAACATGGTGTTAAGTCCTGGCTTCCCCAAGTACAGCTTGCTTCCAGTTTTCCTTCCCTGCGATCCTGCAGTTGCTACACCCACCCCCCCACACCCCCCCACCCCGCACCTCCACGTGCCCTGCCCCCATACATGCTCAGCCTCCCCTACTGTCACCACCACCCACCCAGTGACCTATTTCTTGGCAGCAGGTTCCAATACGCATCCCCCCTGCACAGGCTCCCGACTCTTCAGAAAAGAGAGGCTTTGCTCGTAGAGAGCTTGTGACACGTCAGACCGCTAATGGAGCAACACTAAATGCTTGCTGACTGACTCCATCTACACAGTATCCTATCTAGGAATGAATTTTAAAAAACCCAATTACTGAATAATCAAGTCAGCCTGAGATGGCCACTCCTCTACGTGTTGGGGGTGACAGCACTTTTTCACCACAGGGGCTTCCGGGAATGCTCCAAAAACAAGACCAGAGAAAGAGAACAGACTCCATGATCCACGGAGTCAGCACTCAAGAAGGCCAGAGCACAACTCCTCCAGGATATATATATTACCTGCATTTTTGTCCCAAATTCACTACTTCCTAAGCAGGGGGGAAATTATTTCCCTTTTCTGAACCCCTTTGTTTGCACAGCAGGAAAGATAGTGATCTTTGTGCTATAGGCCTTGTGCACTACTGTGAAGCTCTAGTGAGCCAAGAGGTGGGAAGTGCTTTGGTGACTCAAGTACTACACAAACGTAAGATAGTATCCTTAAATGACTTACCCACGAAACCCTCTGGCCCAAGATTTCTACGTAACTGGTGGGATAAATTTCTACATAACTTCAGATCCATAGGTATGACCCCTGGAGCCACCATGAAGTAAAGTTGTTTTAGAAAAGCAAGGCTTCTCAAGGAATCTCTGCAGCCTGGCTCTCACCAGAAGAGTCTTCAGTGGAGGCTCCAAGGCACCTATTCTTCCTCACTTTGGGTCAGAGCCATCCAGGATTATATTTAAGAGATCAAACAAATCTGAACAACTTTCTAAATGCTAACAGATTGGGATTATATTTTGGCTCTGACCACAAAGCTCTGCATTTAAAATTGATTTAAGTTTTAGAGTCTGAATCAGCTTAAGTTTTAAAGAATATGAACTGCTTACAGTTTTTGGTTATGTATTTGTTTCTTAACTACAAATATTTTTGACTTCTTCATCTTGTAGTTTTCAAAGATTTAGATATTAATCTTAGAGATTCTGTAACCGGGGAGTGAACTTTAAGTGGGTGGAAGTCAATGTATGGTAAGTGGGAATACGCTTTCACCTCAGCATCAAGTTAATAATTTTAATCAATTTTTGAGGTAGAGATATACTTTGGACTTAACCTGTTCTCAGATTTGATCACCGGAAACTCAAGAGTCAGACAGTAGGCCAAAGAACACAGCATGACCCACTTTGGCCCCACTCTATCTATCCACACAAGGGCTTCATCTCCATGGCAATCTCTGGGCATGACCTCAAGAAGGGGTGGGGTGTGTGTGTGCGTATGTGTGTGTGTGTGTGTGTGTGTGTGTGTGTGTGTGTGTGTGTGTGTAAGAGTGAATGCCAATATATCAACTGTATGCATCAAAGCTCCTAATCTCAATGGCATTGGTTTTTCTGAGTAAGAGACTTGTGGGACCACTAGAGGGCAACACACTGCTACAGAACCAAAAGGAAGCATTTATGACAACTTCCTAAGGGTAAATAGTCGAAGACAAATTATTTTATCTTGAACTATAAACTTCCATTTTCTAATTATTACTGTATCACCAAGTAAAGTATTTCCCCAGAAAAAAGTCTAAATCTGCACATGATATAATCCAACACCACAATTGATGGCAGACTAGTATATTTTAGTTTACTGAATACAAAACCACATCTAAAACTGTGAGTGATCACAAAGTTAAAGAATGATCTCTTACTTTAAGGACAGAGCACAGACAACCTTATCTAAAAAGATACAAACTATGCAAAACACACCAGCATGCATATATATGTAATAATAAAATATAAATAAAACCAACAGATGCCTTCCCCCCATGCTCTCATGCAATCTGAACCCTTGTCCATGCTACAAACTAAACATTTTCAAGTTTTTCCCCCTTGAAGTCACTAATTAGCAACTGACTTTGAATTTATATGATCATTTCTGGGAATTTTGGGTTTTAGTTCCCAAAGAAGGGATAAAATGAAAGTTATTTTTAGTCAAATTTATTTTCTAGAAGAGAAGCCAATAGAAATAATTGTTTTAGAAAAAAGGTAATAGTTACTTTTAATAAGAGTATGTCTTGATAGAAAAAAGTAAATTTGTGTATATTAAATTACAGTCATTCCTTTTAGCAAACAGGGAACCCCCCCTTATGGTTCAGATCATCTCATGCAGTATGAAATAATTCCAACTCTGAAAAAGGTGACCTCACCAAAAATGATGTAATCTTTTTGAAAGAAAGAGAAATAACACAAGACCATGTGTTACAATCTGAGGAACTTTGAGGGTGATGTCATTTTCTAAAAATATGTTAATAATTTGGGGAACTATATAAGGTATTTTATATCTTTCCTTAAAAAAAATCTTTAACAAGTGTCTTGTGATCATTGACAGCTATTGTTTTTAAAGGCTTTGTTCCAATGTTCCCTCCAACAAACAAAATGGTTCAAGATATACAACTATAAATAGAAAAACGAGATGGACTCTGTAGTACCAGTAAATTGGTTCAGTTATTAAAAGTGCTTGGATAGTGTTTAATAACAGCAAGAAAAACTGTGTAACAAAGGGAACACTGGTTAGATAAAAACATTTAAGAGAATTAGTACTTTCCAGATCTTTTGTAACTCCCTTCAAGCAGAAACGCACACTCACCAACTCCAATTCCTCTTCCTCCGACTGCACTCAGCACATGAGAGGGATACAAGAGTTACTAAGACTGTTGATACTCAAAAATAAAATATTTCTTTAGAAAAACATGTTATTCGGACACTAGCAGTTGCTTGGAACTCTAAAGAGATGATTAAATATATGCAATGAATACAAATATAAATTATTTACTCTCTCCACTAGTAGCTGATTTCAGAAGAAAGATTCTTTAGACCCTCTCAGGCCAGGCTTTAAAGTTGCCCCTGCTCCCTGGCTTAGTCCGCTCTTCAGCTGGCCTCACCCACACACGGCCAGGCTACTGGAACCGTGTTTAAATGGAGTTCCTAATCATGACACCAGTTTATACTTGAAATCTTGAGAATACTTCATCCTCCCATCCCTAGCCCACCTGGTCACACACGTCCATTATTTATCTTCTGGATGTGTGCTTTTTTGGTTGGCAGGAATTATTTTGTTTTCTTATTTCCCACTGCAGCTAGCATAGTGTTATGAAACATAAGAACTTAAACATTTGTTAATAACAGTTTTGAATAATACAGATTTAGATGCAAATACAGCTTTCCTATGTATAATTTTGCTGCAGAAAAACAATAACATGTATCAAGCTAATGAGACTGGAAGAAAAGTGAACTGATAAATCACGTCCAGAAAATAGATGAAGGATACATATTTGCTCCTTTTCTCCTAAGCATTTAGAAAGTACTAATAGGCTAGAAATAATCTGCTAACTAGTGTTTTCTTATTTTACTTGAAGAAGTCAAGCTTCTCTGTCAATCTATGGAAGTCTTTGTAAGCATCACTGATAGAGGAAACACTGATCTGAAAGCCAGTTTACCTGCAAACAAACTGTAAAATAGGCAGGCTGGTTAACTACTCTGAAAAACAATCACTGGCCTACAATTGCTATTTCAAATGTGGGTAAAATGCCCTTCAGCTGTTGAGTTATACAGATCTTCACACGTCTCCAACTACAAGACACACATGGAAATATGGCGCGTTAAGTGCTGTATGGTTCTCACTTGCACCTGCAGGGACAAGGTGTAAAACAGTTTATATGGCAAATTTTGAGTCTTCTACAGAGATGCTTCATGATCTCTGAAAGACCAGACAGAGATAACCCTGATCAGCTGCTAAATGCCTACATTCAGTTTTGTCCTTATATTCTGCAGTTTACTGAGCCTTAAACGGAACATTCTGTAGCTTGTATTTCTGAAAGATAGGGGCAGGTGTTTCACATCCCGTTCCTAAAGGTGAGCCAAATGACTACCCTGAATGCCCAAAAGTTTTTCTTTTCGGGGTTATCTGTTATACCTATATGTATATTTAACTTTGTATCCTGCAATAATTTACCCATAGAGAGCAGTTGCAGAGAAAGCATACTATCACATACCACACCCCAGCATCACCCCCACCCAGGTCTACATCTCAAAGAAACATGAGACAATGGTCAAAACTGACAGAATAACACAGCAATAACTAAGGCTATAGGACTTCACTTGGATTTCACCCATCTTTCACCAATGTCCTTTTTTCTACTCCAGGGCCAGATCCTGCGTCCCACATGCCCTTACCGGTCACATACCCTTAGTCTCCTCTGGTCTGTGACCATTCCCTCCATCTTTCCTCATTTTTCATGACTTTAACAACTTTTGAAGAGTACTGGGTGGATATTTTATGGAACGTCCCATAATTTGGGTCTTACATTTTCTTGGATAGAGAACATGGATTTTTGGAAGAGTACCAAAGAGGTGATGTGGCCCTCTTAGCACATCGCACCAGAAGGTATGTCATTTCATTACTGGTGATGTTAAACTCGATCGCCTGGTTAAAGTCGTGTCTTTTAGGACTCCCCACTGCAAAATTACTACTGTTCCCTTTGTAACCAATTATTTGGGGAGAGACATTTTGCGGTTATGCAAATACCCTGTTTCTCCTTAAACTTTTGCTCACTCGTTTTAGCATCCATTGACCCTGCCTGGCCATGATCTCTGTACTGTGGTAATTACGATGATTTGCTATTTCTCTCCCATTCTTTCTACATGTAGTGATTAGAATTCTTCTCTAAGGAAGAGCTGGGTTTTGTTTTGTTTTGTTTTATTCAATCATTTTTATCAATAGAAGACTTGGTATTTTTTATTCTTTGGGTACTAATCCAATACTATTGTTACTTAAATTGTTCTAGTTTGGGCCACTGGAGCTCTTTGGAAAGGCTGGTTCCTGTAAGCATTTCACCGGCACTTCCTTATCCTCTGGCACCTCTGACTCACCCTGTACTTTCAGCACTCCAGCTCTATAATCAATCATTTCTCCAAGGAGTCCCGATTCCTTTTATTGGAGAATGTTTAGAAACTAAGATCTGAGTACTAGGTGTGCTCGGTTACCAGGTGTCATAGTCTGAAGGGCCTGTCGGCAGAGCTAGGAAATATATCATGTGCACTATTTATACACATTTATATTTCTCTATCTGTATTAAGTTCATACTGAAACTTCCAACAACGACCCAGAAACACAGGGTTCACTGTAGACTTCCTTCCCCAACCCCCACCCACCTTGTTTATTTGTAACTTTTTCCCCCCAACAATGAGAAACCCGGCTTTCTTTATCTACAATGTATTCACTGTTTGAGTGTGTGTAACAAATGTACCACCTTGAGCACAACGATTTCCTAATTTTTTTGTTTTCCCTATCTAGAGTTAAAACAGTTTCCAAAGTTACTGAGAGCTCCTTCTCCATCCCCTTCTGTATCATCCTGTCACAGACTTGTACTACGGTTATATTCATGTGTCACAGTCTGTATTCCGAACCCTGGTTGATTTTTAACTGCATATAGTAAAAACCACTCTTTGTACAGTTTTATGGGTTTTAACAAAAGCACAGACTCATATGTACATCCAACAACATAGGATCACAGAATAGTTCCATCGCCTCAAAAATTCACCTCAAATCCCCTTTGTAGTCAACTCCTCTCTCCATCCCTGGCAACCACTGATCCGCTTTGCACTTCCAGAATGAAATATAAATGGAATCACATTGCTATGTAGTCTTTTGGAGCCAGCTTCTTTCACTTAGCAAAATTCATTTAAGATTCATCTACACTGCTGTGAATAAATGGCTCATCCCTTTTTATTGCTGAGCAGTATTCCTTTGTCTGGATGTACCACAGTGTGTATATCCATCCATTCTTCTGTTGGAAGGACATCTAGGTTGTTCTCAGTTTTTGGCAACTGTGAAAAATTAAACTGTGAAATAAATAAATTTCAACTGTGAAATCTGACCACAGATTTCTGTAAGCACAGTTCTCAATTCATTTGCGTAAATTTTCTAGGAGAGGACTGCTGGGTTGTATGACAAGTGTATATTTAACTTTGTAAGAAGTTGCTGATCTGTTCTCCAAAGTAGTGTATGATTTTGCATTCTAAGCATGAATATATGAGAGTTCTTGTTGCTCTGCATCCTCGACAGAACTTGACATTTTAGTATTTTGGGTTTTTGTTTTGTTTTTAAGTAGGCCTCAGCGGGGCTTGAACTCGCAACTCTGAGATCAAAACCTGAGCTGAAATTAAGAGTTGGACACTTAACTGACTGAGCCAACCAGGCACCCCTGTTTGAGTACAGCTGACACATAATGTTACATTATTTTCGGGTGTACAACACAGCAGTTCAACAACTCTATACGTTATGCTGTGCTCACAAGTGTAACTACCATCTGTCACGATATAATGCTATCACAATACCACTGATTTTTTTATTTTTTAAATCTTAGCCATTCTAACAGATGTATAGTTATATCATCCTGGAAGCAGGTCCTTTACCACATATGTGATTTGCAAACAGTTTCTCTTAATTTGTAGGCTGTTTTTTTTAATTCTCTGGATAGAACTTTTACAGAGTAAAATTTTTTTTGATAGTGAAACTATTTTGAAAGCATCGATATATCAGAATTTTCTTTATGGATCATGTTTTTGGTGGATTGTTTTTTCCAAAATTTTCTTCTAAAAGTTTCAGAGTTTTGTCTTTTATGCTTGAGTCTATGATACATTTTGAGTTAATTTTTGTATAAGGTATGAGTTATATTTTGAGGTTTTATTTTTGCATATGGATGTTGAATTGTTCCAAAAGAGTCAGTTGTACCAGCTATCTTTTCTCCATTGAATTGCTTTACTGCCTTGTCAAAAAACAACTGAATATATTTGTGTAGGTCTATTTTCTGGGCTTTCTGTTTTGTCCATTGATATATGTGTCCATCTTTTTGCCAGTACCTCTTTCATTCTTGATATTGATAAGCTGTGCCTTCTCTTTTAATTTGGTCAGCTTGGCTAGAAGTTTAGCAATCAAAAAACTAGGCTTTGTTTTGATTGCTTTTCTCTACTGTTTTTGTTTTAAATTTCATTAATTTCTGCTCTTTTACTTTTCTTCTGGTTGCTTTGGGTTAAGTTTGCTCTTCTTTCTTGAGTTTAACTAAAAGTTTACTGATTTAGTACATTCTCTTTTATAATATAAACATCGAATACTCTAAGTTTCCCTCTCATATATATATATGCACACGCACACATATATCTATATTTTATAATTTCTCCTGAGATTTCCTCTTTGACCTGGGGGTTAACACACTTACAGTGTGTTAATCTCTCAATATATAAAGATTTTTCCTTTCTGTTATAGATTTCATTATGATCAGAGAATATAATCTGTGTAATTTAAATTCTTTAGAATTTGTTGAGGTTTACTTTATGGCACAGGAAATGGTCTATCTTGGTGAATGTTCCAAGGGCCCTAAAGACAAATGTTACATTCTGCTATTGTGAAGTGTTCTATAAATGTCTGTTAGTTTGAGTATTGCTGAGGTTGGTTGAGTATTTCTCAGGTTGTCTAGATCCTTACAGACTTTTCTGCCTACTTGTTCTGTCAATTACCAAGAGAAGAATGTTTAAGTTTCCAACTACAGTTGTGGATTTTTCTACTTCACCTTTTTGTTCCATCAATGTTTGGCTCATAAATTTTAAAGGTGTGCATTAGGTGTGTATATATTAAAGATACTTATTTCTTAGAAAATGGACTGTGTGAAGTCCTTCTTTATCCTTGATAATATTCCTTATTGTGAAGCCTACATTGTCTGAAATTAATATGGCTACACTAGCCTTCTTGTGGTTAATGTTTGCATAGTATGTTTTCTCTATCTGCTAACCTATGCCTTTACATTTAAAGTAGGGTTTCTGTAGACAGTGTCTAGTATGACCTTCCTTTTCTTAAGCAATCTGACATTTTGTCTTTTAACTGATGTTTACGACCACATTCAGTGTGATTACTTGTATGGCTGGATTAAAATCTACAATCTTGCTAGTTATATTTATTTGTCCCATCTGTTCTTTGTTTTTTCTTTTTTCTTCCATATCTTGGGCTAGTTGAGCATTTTTTTATAATTCCACTTTATCTCCTCTACTGACTTTTTATACCTCTTTTTAAATTGCTTTCTGTAGTTGCACTAGGTTTTATAACATATATCTTTAGTTAATTAGAGTTCACCTTCAAATGGATATCACATTAGGTGTAGAGTAAGGACTTAAAATAGTGTATTTACGCTTTGCTTCCCTGTCTTTTGTTATCCTATACTTTATTTTTACATGTGTTATAAGCACAAAATTCATTCCCATTATTTTTGCTTTAGAAAATAGTGATCTCTTAGAGCAATTAAAAAGAGAAATATGCCCAGATTCTGGCTTCTAATACCATTCTCCAATAAAAAGGAACCAAAGTTCCTTGGAGAAATGACTGATTCTAGAACTGGAGCAGGAAATATACAAGATGAGCCTAGAGCATATCACAGTCACTGAAAAATTTAAAAGTAACCTCCCTCATTTCTCCCCCCAACCCCAAATAACCCCACGAGGATGAGGGTGTGTTTTCAGAGGCACAGGAACCAAGTCAAAAGTCCTCAATAGCTAAAGCTGGAATATAAGCAACAGAATAAAACAGTATTGGTAGAACTATATATTAACAGAATTTAGTAGTATTAGAACCCAAAATATAAATCTCCGTAAGTCTGTATTCATATAAATCATTAAATAAATGAAAGTAAGCAGATAAATCACCTGTTCAGAAGAACTCCAAATAATTTATGTAGATATTCCACCCTCAAGAAGATAGAGCCTAACTTCCCCAACTCCTTAAGTATGGACCTTGCATAGGGACTTCTTTCCAAAGAGGACAATATGGAAATGAAGAAGCATAACTTTGCAGCAGAAAAACCCATGCAACACTACATCGGCAAGGTGACCAAGGTTGACATCAATAGTAATTACTCATAATGATACTATGTACCCTTTGTATGGGGTGATAAAAATAGCACTTTAGTTTTGTGTCCTTCCTCCCTGAAACCCATAACCCCAGTCTAATCATGAGAAAAACATTAGGAAAAAATCCCAATGGAAGAATATTCTACAAAATACCTTACCAGTACTTTTCAAAACTGTCAAGGTCACTAAAGCAAGGAAAAGTCTTAGAAACTATCACAGCCAAGAGGAGTCTGAGGATACATGACTACTAAATGTAATGTGGTATCCTGGAATGGGGCCCCAGAACACAAGATATGTGGTTAAAAACTAAGGGTATCTAAATAAAGTATAAAAGTTCCATGAATAATAATTATCAATACTGACCTAATAGTATTATATAGTATTATAGTACTATACTAATGCAAGATGTTAATCGGAGAAAACTGGTATGAAGCATTAGGAGAACTTTCTGTACTATCTTTGTAATCTAAAATAAAAGGTTTACAAAATGTAGGGGAAAATGAATTGTGTTTTATCTTCATTTATTTCATTTCCATTGTTCTATATTTCTCTGTGTAGATCCAAGTTTTTGCTAGTATCATAGTCCCTTTGCAGAAGGACTTCCTTCAGCATTTCCTGCAGAACAGATCTCCCAACAATAAATTCTCCAGATTTTTTGTTTGAGAAAGTTTTTATTTCTCTTTCATTTCTGAAAGACATTTTTGCTGGATACAGAATTCTAGGTTGAGGGTTTTTTGTTTTGAATTCCAGCACTGCAGATTACTCCACGGTTTTGTAGCTTGCATAGTTTCTGAAGAGAAGTATGGTATATATTCTCATCTTTTTTCTTTTTTCTCTGGCTGCCTTCAAGATTTTCTCCTTGTTGTCCTTTGCTTTTAGCAATCTGAAATGTGTGTGTATTTGTCCTACTTGGTGTTATTATTTCTTCAAATATTTCTCTGCTCTGTTCTCTTTCTCCTCTTTTTTGGAATTCCAATGACAAATATGTTAAACCACCTGATAAAAGTCCAAAAATAAAATAAAAGTTGTTTTATTTTCATTCTTCTCTTTGTTTTGCAGTTTGGGTTAACTCTACTGACCTATAGACCAACAGGTCTTTAGTGCATGGTTTTAGTTAATTTAATTAGGAATTGGGCTGAGTTTGAGCTTCACTGGTGCAATGGTAACCCTCAGTCCCTCCACCATGGGCCTTGAATCCCTCCAGGAGGAAGTGAGGGCTGGTTTGCCAGAAGTTGTTTGTTTTTTCCCCAGTGGCTGCTCCATTCTCAGTCTGAAGCCTTCTCCTCTTGGCGCTGTGCCCAGGATTGTGGCTTCTCGGGCACCCTGCCATGCTCCTGGCATTGGCATTGTTCCTGCTCCTCCACCATGGTTTCAGATGTTTCTCCTTTTCCATTTCTCAAGATACAATGGGAGGTCACCAATGCCCGAAGGGTGACACTTTCTGTTGTTCATCTCCTCACAGATTAAGACTTCTGGTCCACAGGACAAAAAGGGGAGAAGGGTCCAGGCAGCACATTTTTTCCCTATTACAATGGCTGCTCTTCCCCCTTCCGAGCCGTACATCATAGTGGAGACCTTTTCAGGATGTTCCCTATCTCTTCTGTGAGCACCCAATGGGGTTCGTGGAAAAAAAGGCTCCAAAAGAACTTGGACTTCCCCTATGTCAGAGCACTAGGGTTTTACATGACCCTGCCAGTGAACAAGTGGCCTCCAGTAATTCCCCAAGCATCTGAGCTGAATTCTCATTACCTGTGTCCTACCTAGACAAACCATTGCTCGACAGTCCTCTCCCTGCAGTATCTGTCTCTCCCTAAAGTCTGGGCCTCCTGGTTGCCATGAAATCTCAGCACCACAATCTACTCAAGTGGAACTGTGAACTTGTTTGTCCAACCCTTTTCCTTGTAAGGCTGGGAGCAACACGGTTTCTAGCTTTCTATCTCTGAATGAAAAATTGTTTCTTGACTTAAAAGGTTTTGGTCCTGGCTCTCTTTTATATTACCTTGGACAAGTACTAACTTCTTCCTCAGTTTCCTCATCTCTACCCAGCCAAGATTATAGCATAATTGACAATCAAATGTGACAATGCATATGAAGATGTCTGGGAATCTATAAAGCATTATACATATATAGATTATCTAAAGCCTGATGGCATCAACTTTTATTTAGCAAAAAATCAAACAGTGCTTCACTGTAGAGAGAACACCTGGCATATCACACTGCATGTTAGTCAAGCCATGCTATACTAGGAATAGTTTTAAAACTTGCGTACATATTCTGATTTTTTTCTATAAGAAGCTAAGGGAGATAAACATACTCTCCTCTTCTTCATAAACACAGGATTCAAAAGCATATGACACTGGAACTGTGAAGACATTGCCAAGGGCTGGGGTGGAGAGACCTGTATTCTCTATAGTATTAAATGGGGAGGTTATTTGAGAAGGAATAAACAAAGAAAGATTATTTGGAGACTAACTTATTCAAGTTTTGATGCACTGTCCCCTATTCTACAGTGATTCTCTTTGGTATGTAGAATTTTCTAACGACTAGTATAGTGTTTCTCCTACAGAAAGGCATGTGTAATTGATTACTGAAAATATGCAAAGTAGAGATCGAAGAAATACTTAAGTCAGGTTTAATTTATTAATTTGGTGATGGAATCTCTAAGAGCCCAGTCTGGTAAAATTAAAAGTAAGCCTAACAACCTCTCCTCATTTAGCTTTAATTTTAAATAACCACTAAGCATATTTACGCCCTGTTTTTCTATAATCTGATTTCTGTGTATTTAAAATAGACCTGTGTCTTCAAATGATGACTTCAAAAAGAAATATTAAGAAAGGGTCTAGATTTGATGGAAGTACAGAAAATTCTGAAGAAAAATACAGATTGGCTGTATTTTTAAAGAATGAGGCTGAAGAAAAATTTAACGTACCAGTGGAGGCATCATGCCCTTGCTTGAAGGAGGGATAACAACTCGAAGATCTGGTTTTCGACTGTTCATTCCAAGATTGCCACCACCTGGAGGTGGGGGAGACTTTGTAGGCATAACTTTGCCTAAACTATTTGCACCAGTAGTTCCAATCAAATTTGGAGAAGCTCTTGAGTTTACGAATCCATTCCCTGGGAAAAGGAAATATTCATTAACATGAAAAGAGTCATTAAAATGCTTTGGTAGAAACAAGTTTTCCCTAGTCCTAGTTTCTAATAAATTTTGTAACAAAACTCATTAGCAGCTGACCAGGAATCTCTGAGTATTTTAAAAATAAGCAAAAATATCAACCCAAGTCTGAAATACACATAAAACTTAAGACTTATGCCACTTGTTTCCAGTCTTACTGCTTGGACCTACTGAGAAATATTTAAACACAAGATCCGTTTCTAACAGGGCATTTCCTACTGGGGAGCGAGATAATGGAGATCTGATAAGCAGCTGCCTTAGACCTGCATGATCACACAGCGCGCTGGCAGCAGAGGCAGCCCGAGGGGTTCAGGCCTGAACCTGCTCCCACTACTGCTCCCGGGGCAACTCTGCTACTGCAGCTTCTTAAGCACTCCAATGTTTCATCTTCATCAAGTACTTCTTCCTTATTGCTCCACATCTACCCAAGCTGTTTCTCTGGCTGCCAGTAAGGTCTTCATTAAGTATTTGTGGTTTGTCTGACTTTAATCATCTTATTTCTGGTTTTCAACTTTCCTAAAAGAGCAGTCTCTCTCTCTTAGAGGAAGTGAGGACGTGAGTACACAGTGGTGATGTTCTATATATTCAGTCCTTCTGGGTGTCAGCTGAGCTAGAAGATCAAAGTAAAAGACTATCCCTATTTTCACGGAGGCTATAGTCCTTCTAGTCCTTCTCAGGGGTAGCAGCCATGTGGTCGGGGTGAGCTGACTCCACTTCAATCCCCACTGAGGGTCCGAGCCAACGTGTGCAGGCATTCTCCCTCACCACCAGATGGGACCCAGGAACATCCAGTTGGATCCTAAGTAAAGCAGCTCTTACATGATGGTGAGGGAGGCTCCGGCATTCCTCCAAACATAACTGAGGAAGCATTTGATTCTTGAGCCATTTTAAGACTCAGAAGAAAGCCAGAAGGAAAAAGCTGACAGGGAAAGGAGAACTGCACCAGGGAAAAACTGCATGCCAAGAAGCAATGATGCATCTCAAAGAACTGCAATGAGTTAATGACAAAAAACAATTACGTATTACAGGTTTTTCACTTTAAAGGCATTTGTATTGGGTTATCAGAACATTTTAAATCTATGAAAGCTTCTTGAATGGAACCAAATATTTTTAAAACCATTTATAACCCATATAGTGTTTGGTGGTTTAGAAAACATTTTCAGGGGGTGCCTGGGTGGCTCAGTCAGTGAAGCATTGGATCCCAGGGTTCTGGGATCGAGACCTGCATGGGGTTCCCTGCTCTCTCTACCCCTCCCCGCTGCTCGAGATCTCTCTCTCTCTCACTCTCAAATAAATATTTTTAAAAAATTAAAAAAACATTTTCAGAAGCAGTATTAAAATGAATAGAGGCAACTGATCGACAGAATTCTAAATTCTATCTAAATTCTAAATGAATGATCAACAGAATTCTAAAATTTAAAAAATGTAACTAGAGAGGGATTAAGTATTTGAAGATAATCAGCTGATGAAAATGGATGCTTCAATATATCTGCTTATAAGAAAGAGTTTGAAAAATATGTTATTTAGCTGTATTATTTACATGAATAACTAAAAATTGACGGTTGACAATGTGATCGAATCAATGTTACTGGATCCTAACCAGTACATTTTCGAAGGACAAAGAAAACGGAGGCAAGGCATGGCCCTGGGGAACTGGCCTCATCTTTCCGGCCACTGTCATTCAAACTGTCAGGATTCCAGATGACCAGTTTTCCTCCCCGCCACCACCACCCTCCTCACTCTCACCCAACTCCTCCTGCTTCCTCTGAAACTTTTACAAAGTGCCCTACCAGTTTTAATTCATTTATGTGATTTAATTTTTGCTGTGAGGACTGGTATTTCAGTTAACCTTATGAGGCTGTTTCCTGCATTCTACTTCCATTATCTTGAAACAGTATGTATTAAATCTGGGCTGAATCTCCTTTCCACACCCCAGAGAGCAATTCCTGCATTCTGTTAAGCTTCAGAAAGCACTGCTGTTAAACAATCTCTTCACCAGGCCATCCCCTGTGGAGTAGAGCTCATCCAGTGCTAAGGGTAGTCATCTGAATATAAAATGCTTATCAAGTAATTTTTCAAAAATAGGCTTAATAGAAACTAACAGAATGTTAGATTAACATTTATAAGTACAGATTAACATTTCTCTTAATGGGCACAAATGTTTGTAATCTCTTTGATAACATTTAGAAGATTCTTATTTACTTGATTAGTACTCAAATCTGAAGGATAAAGCAATATTTCTTCTCAAATACATTACAAGATGATGCGAAGCTAATGTAGAAGAATGCATTATCAAGAAGCTCTAATACTCTTTACCCATGTGGAGTCTAGGATGCTTTTCAGCTACATATAATACCACAGTAACCCAGAGTGAAGGGAATCTAAAAGCATGGTATTTCTTGGTGTGAAATTGGGAGTCTGCAGCAGATAATTATTACAGGATGACGTAAGTGTCTGGTGACTTGCCAGGCTGAAACAGGATAACCTTATATGCGCTATTTGTTATTTTGTGGAGTGTAGTATATATCTAACATACTTCTTACTCCCCATTCATTTTTTTATGACAAAAATGTAGATACTTTCAGTATATAACTCATCTTGCCACAGCCTACAAATTTAAGAATTAAAACACCAACTCTAAATGAATTAACCCAATGTGATTATTTACTATCAAAATGTGTTCTCAGGTTTTAAGGTAAATTATGCCCTGACACAAACATGATAAAAATGCTCTTGTGCAAACTGCATACCGATGCCTCTAGAAACTTAGGAAAGCTAATCTCATGGTCCCTGTAGCTCTAAGGCAGGTCATTCAATTATATCAGTCTGGCTCATAGTTCACAATATCCTATCAGCTGGAATAAAGTATTCAAGTGGCTAGAAAGCACTTCATGTCCTTAATACCACTCTTTTAGGGCTAAATTGTAGACAATGATGCCATTAATGTTTTACTACTAAGAATCAAATTCAGAAGTTGAACTGAGACGCACAGGATTTTGGAAATCTCAAAGGATCCTAAAAAAGTTGTCCAAAGCAAGGTTCAAGAATTGATTTTACTGTATTTGACAAATTTTCATAAAATCTGACAAACTTTTAGCTGATTATTCAATAAATAACATTTAAAAAATCTATACAATTATCTTTTGTATAAAGAACTGAATGAGGTTTCTAAAATTAAAGAAGACCATGGTTTTTAAATCATGGTTGACACATTTACTTGATTCAGTGGAAATTCCTATATGACAGACAACATGGGTCCTGTCCATTAGAAGTTTATAATCTACAACAGACAATGCTCATGAAATCCTGCGTCTCTTCCTGAATACTGTAGTCACCCTCTCAGTCTCTCCCATGTGGGTAGCACCAGAGAGGCTTCTCCTCCTTCTGAGCCTGTCCCCCTAGCTTTAACCATTGCCTCAATATCACTCTTAAATCTGTTGCTGCGCTATCTCCTAATTTCTAGTCCACATGCAACCATATCCCACAGATATGCTGCTGTCCCCTCAAGCACCAAAGGTTCCACTCCCTTTACTACCCGCTGTCACTCCCATCTAGCTTTCACAGAGCTAGCTCCAGCTTTGTTGCTCTTTATATGTTTTTCGTTTCATCCACCTCTTGTTAGCAGCCACTGCCTCTGGTACGACGCAAGCCCTTACATATTCCCTTCACTCACCCCTAAACAATTCCAAGAGCTTCTTGAGCCTTTCTGTTTCTAGTCTGGTATATATATATTTTTCTCAACATGTTTTAAAGAAGTGAAATTGCTGGATATCAGAGACTTTATTTTATGCTTTATCTTTAAACACAGGCCCAAAGTTAAAAGGAGTTCCTGAAGTCATCTGAACTACAGCATTATCTAAGTATTAAATGTCAACTTTCAGTAGATAAATATACCCAGTATGCCAAGTCAGACTGCCACTATGTATGCAATTTACAGCATGTACAAAACTGGCAGGTTTTACTTGGACAATAACAGACTGAAAACAAAAAAATTATGTTTCAAGGAAAAACAAATGAATGCTCTAACTTAACTATAATAAAATGTTATGACTGTGGAGGTACCAACCATATTAATATACAAAGTTTAAAAACTAGAAAAGGTGACAGAAATTTCCTGTTTCCACCATTCAAACATAACTATGATAATCAGTTTGGATTTCCCCTCCTTTTTATTTTCCACATGCATATTTTTTGCATAGTTTTAAATCACAACTAAAAAGGAGTTCGGTTGAAAATTTTCATTTACATAATTTTCATACTGTTGAATACATTGGTTTTTTTCCTATTAATCACTACTATAAATAAAGTTGCCGTGAATCTTTGCATATTCTAGTTTATTTCTTTAGGAGAGATTCCCAGGAATGGGATTCATGGGCTCAGAGGCATGAACATTTTTATGACTACTGGACCATCTTGCCAAAATCTTTTGAGAAAGCTGATTACTAACTTACAATGACATAAGCACACAGAAGATCATCAGTTTCCTCACATCTGTATTGACTCTCCATGGCACAAGAGAAAGTGGTAATAGCTGGCAATTAGTGAGTTGTGGTTTTCTTTGTCATTTTTATTTAAATCTCTTGATACATCCTTTCAATTTTTAAAATACTAGTTAGGTTTCTTTTTTGAAATGTACATTTAGGTACATTAAAAAACCCACCTACTTATTAAACATTCCCCTATTTAACTGGCTTATATTTTATTTTACTTTTTCTCTAAAGAATGAAAAATCTTTTTATCTCACTTAAGACAACTGGAGAAAAGTGGCTGCAAGCTCAGCAGCTTTAGCAGCTCAATGCGGAGGAGCCAGAGCTTTCCAGCTTTCTGCTCTGCCATTCTAGGCTTTTGCTGGCCTGTCCTTTTGACACAGTCTTGCTTCCTGATCTCAAGATGGGGCTGTACATCTAGCTGCCACATTCAGATAATAACGCCAAATGAACTGAGTCTTTGCCCAAAGACTGCTAAGTCTTTATGAATGTGTGAACTTTTCTCTCTAGATTTCAGAATTAATAGTATTAACACCTATACAATGTACATTACATTCTAATTTTAAAAGTGCCTCCACATTTGTAGTTTATAATTCCTTTTAAAAATCAAATGTATTTATTTTAAAACTCATATTAACGTAGCACATAATACAAAATGGTGCACAAAACAAAAACTTACAAATCAAGGCTTTAGCATAAAATGAACATCCACATATCCTTTACATCAGGGAAAAGAATACTGCCAAAACCCTGAAAAGTCTCTATAATTGGGCACTCCAAAACATTCCTGTTGTCCCACCTACCCAAAATAACCAGTATTGTAACTATTACAGTGACTTGTTTTTCTTTATAGTTTTATCACCTATCTACACGTGCATTCTTAGCACATATTGCTCAGCTATTTTTCAAACTTTATTTAGATAGAATAATTTTGTATTTGTATCCATCGTCTTTCATACATCATCGTTTGATGGAATTCAGCCACCGTGCTAATTACTGCTATAGTTTCTTCCTTTTCATTCCAGTATAGTACTCCTTCACATAAATGTACTATCTACTTTTGACAGAAATTTGGATTATTTCTAGATGTTGCTTGTAACAAATAATGCCATGGACATTCCTTTACATATTTCTTGATGCTCATGGTACACACATGCATTTCTCTACAGTATAAAAGGACGAATAAAAATGGTGGGTTATAGAACACATGTATCTACTACTTTGGGAGATAATGTCAAAATGGCTGCATTAATTTGCACTGTCATCCTCAGGGAATGAGAGTATGGAATTTCCCACAGGCTTATTAACACCTGGTATTATCTGCCTATTCTGCTTTAGCCATTCTGGTTGGTGTATGATGCTTTCTGTGGTTTTAATTTTGCATTTCCCTGGTTACTGAGATTGAGTATCTTGTCACAGGTTTACTGGATACCTGATAATTTTTGTAAAACGTTCTTGTACACATTTTCAAAAATCAGATTTTCTTTTTCATGATGACTTTTATGTATTCTTTATAAAAAGCCCTCTGTTTACTATATGTATACGATCTACATTTTCTCACTCTGTCTTGCCTTTTTCATTCTCTTCATGCTGTTTTTGATGAACAAAGATTTCTAATTTTACACAAGCAAATCAAGCTTTCTTTTATGGTTAGGCTTCCTCTGGTTTCCTATTTAACATGTCTTTCCCTATTCTGGGTCTGTTCCATGCTTAAAAACCTCAAGGATACTTCTGCTTTCCCTATTACTTGGGCCTGAAACATCCTATATTTTGGGAAGCAGAAGACTCAACAAAAATTAAAATAAAAATAAGGCAAATAGATGGCTCATCTATAAAAATATTATGCCTTTGAAAGTTACAGCATCAGTAAAAATGTTACAGTTTAAAGGTTAATAGAAACTATATGGAAGTGGCTCATGACAAGTCTCTAAACCTGGACTGACAAAATAAAAGTTATTATATGGATTATGTATAAAAATTGGTTTTAAACAGGGTCTCTGGATATTGGTTGCTAGCTGAAATATTTTGTCACCAGAGAGCTTACCTCTATATGATTAAATTCTCTGAAATTTGTTGATACTTTTTTTGTGGCCCAGCATGTGGTCAATTTTCAACTTTATGTACACAAAGAACTTTTTTTTTAAAGATTTTATTTTTTATTTGTCAAACAGAGAACACAAGTAGGCAGAGTGGCAGGCAGAGGCAGAGGGAGAAGCAGGCTCCTCACTGAGCAAGGAGCCTGATGTGGGACTCCATCCCAGGACCCTGGGATCATGACCTAAGCTGAAGGCAGAGGCTTAACCCACTGAGTCACCCAGGCGTCCCTTTTTTTTTTTTTTTTTTNGCAGGCAGAGGCAGAGGGAGAAGCAGGCTCCTCACTGAGCAAGGAGCCTGATGTGGGACTCCATCCCAGGGTCCTGGGATAGAGTGGCACATCATGCTCCCTACTCAGCAGGGAGTCTGCTTCTCCCTCTGCCTCTGCCCCTCCTCCCCGCTCATGCTCTCTCTGACAAATAAACAAATAAAATCTTAAAAAACAAAAAAAAAGGAACACATATACTGTAAATAATGTTTACTCTGTACTTAAAGTGTAGATGACCACACTCCAGTGTCAAGAAGGGGGATGGCACAGACGTCAGATATAGCTACTGCAAGGGCCTGTTAACTTCTGATTCACTCTACTTCTAAGGTCCTGCCTTTTGGGGGCTCAACACAAAGTGACAGGAACACACTGCACCCTCCCAAATCTTTGTGGGCCCTGAACTTTGACATCTCTGCCCCTCTAGGTCCCTGAGGCTGTCCTACTCCAGTGTGGAAGTAGCAAATACCACCTAAGGAAAAGCAGTCATAAATGCTGGGCTCACCCTCTTTGAGAATCTGTCTCCAACATTCCCTGGATCTTGAGCCAGGAATTCTTCATTATCTTGTGGGTTCTCAAATGCCTTCAAGCAGATTTAAAAAATATTTTGCCTAGCATTTGTAGGTGTCTTCAGCGGAAGGGTTGGTCCCAATAGCCGGTCTGCTATTATCATAGCACAAGCCTAATTGTCTTGCTTGCCTTTTTTTAAACCTCAATTTTAATTACATTTATGGAAGGTTTCATTATCCAAAAACTCTTTTCTATGTATCATCTTAAGGTCAGAAGCAAGATTTCTCAAAATGTTTTCTATGATATTATGAAAGACGCTTTTTCATGAGAAAAAAAAATGAAGGTTTCTATTATTAAATCACTTTGTGTAACCATGTTATATACTAAGTTTAATGATTCACAAAACAGAATAGCATTTTAAAGGCTCCAGTAAGTCCTACAGTGAAGAAACCTGTTTGGTTTTATTTAACACAAAGTTTACCAAACATAGACAAATCCTTCTCATATAGTTCCAAGAAACATATCTAGAAAAGTACAGATTAGAAATCATTCTCATACCTTTTAATATTTTTTCCTCTAAACTTCTCTGAGAATTTTAATTGTTTAATCTCTTCATTCATAAAGCGTACATGTGGGTATAATAATGAGTTTTTTGGCACCATTGTTGAAAATGAGCTAAAATATATTATCCAGCTCTTCCTCACAAAAATAACATTTCTAAAATATCCATGACAGATCATTTATTTTAGGGAAAATTTATAGTAAGAAACACTTTAAACCCATGTATGCTCTAAGCATTTTACAGAAGTAAAAGCTTCTAGTTGGTATCTGAATTAAGTGATATAAAAGGTCTACTCAGTTAAATCTAATTCTGTTAAAAAGCAGTAAAAATGCACACGCCATTTAGAATACAATCCAAAAAAAGAAAGGAAGAAAGAAAGAAAATAATACAATCTAAACAAGTAGAGTAAGTAGAATTACACGCAGTATAGGTAAAATAGGCATGTATGAGTATGAGATAATGAAGAATCAGGACATACAATCTTGATGTATTATGAGATGCTGAACTATATACCCTAAGAAGCAGGATTTATCTCTGTGTATACATAATAATGGAAACAGACTTTTAAATAACTCGCTTAAGGGGCGCCTGAGTGGATTAGTCAGTTAAACATCTGCCTCCGGGTCAGGTTGTGATGGGGTTCTGGGATTGAGCCCCATGTCCAGCTCCCCACTCAGCAGGTCAGCAGGGAGGCTCCTTGTCTCTCTCCCTCTGCCCCTTCCCCTGCCCTACTCATGTGCTCTCTCTCTTTCAAATAAATAAGATCTTTAAATAAGTAATTCACTAAGCACTTAAAATATTTTAACACTTACTTGGATTTTAAGTTTTAACAGAAACAGATGTCCACTAATCATGATTATTAACACTATTAACACTAAACACATTAAAGCAGTTACTATGATGGGGGGAGGAAGGGCACAGGAATGGAACAGAGGTATAAAAGAGATTAATGCACAGCATACTGAGATGCTTTGTATAAAGCAATGATGATGTGCCATGATCTGAGGAGTGGGATTATGCAGCCCTCTAAACATGAGGGTCAGGACAGGGAAAGGAGGCTTATAAAAAAAGAAAAATGAATGGGAAAAAAAAACCAAAAGAAACAGGGTTATACGTAGAAGATCAAAGTAGGATGATAACAAAGTCTTGGAGTTTCAAATTACCAAAGGGAGCACAGAAAAACCAAGCAGCAGAGACAGAGTCTAGATTTATAGTTGCACGGCAGATAAGAAAAAATATTGAAGAAGCTTTTAGGAAGTGTGGAAAGTACAAGGAAAAAAAATGAGAATTGAAACACTCGTTTGACAGGAGGAAGAACCATGTTTACAATATGCCAAAAGGATGAAAAAAAAAGGAAAGGCAAAGGGAAAACACATTAGAAATCTTCGAAAAGTTAAACTCCATGAATAAAAACTAATTCTGGAAATAAACCAAGAGGCAGTTACAATTAACATTAAATGAAATAGGAAATTTTGATTCTAGCCTTAACTAGGCTAGGAAGTAGAAGGCAAAGTAAGATGGACAATACTGGGGGAGTAAAAGCATATGGGAATATTTAACACACAAAAAATATGTATATATGGGCATGCAAATAACTAAAATGGAGTTGAAATAAACTGTAAATATTTGGAAATACAAGTATAGCAGCCTAATGTATAACTCTTAAGACTGCTATGAATTTTCCACAATTATGTTAAAAAAGATCCTATAATGGGTCTTATATAATATTCCATTCAATAAGCAATTAATACATGGCAGACATAATTAGGCATTTAATCTACCACTATGTTTTATAACTTGTCTCAGCAATATGTTTCTTTCTCACCACCTTAAATTAAGTTATTCAATCACCTCTACAAATTTCTTGAGGCAGAAGCTCCTTACATTTTTATAGTATGAATGGGCTGAATATTTGCAATTGCGAATTTTTCTTAGAAGTTATCTATGTTCAGAAGTCTCCAGGAACACACAATATCTAAAAGCAGGGAGGAGGGCGCCTGGGTGGCTCAGTGGGTTAAAGCCTCTGCTTTCGGCTCAGGTCATGATCTCAGCGTCCTGGGATCGAGGCCCGCATCGGGCTCCCTGCTCAGCAGGGAGCCTGCTTCCTCCTCTCTCTGTCTCTCTGCCTGCCTCTCTGCCTACTTGTAATCTCTCTCTCTCTGTCAAATAAATAAATAAAATCTTAAAAAAAAAATAAAAAAATAAAAGCAGGGAGGAAACTCCTGCCTTGTTTTCAGATACAGTGACAACAACTGTGTTTATCACAGATTGAGACCAAGACCACTTAATATGATGACAACCCAAAGGAATACAGTTATTCTTATAACACTTTGACATATATGCCATGTTTCTATAATGTTCAGTTCACAGTATATCTTTGCCATCACTTTGAGGTTGGCCAGACATATTTACAACATGTGTTTAACCTTGCTAGTCATCTTTGGAAAGAATCCTAAAGTAAAAAACAAAACAAAACTAAACCAATTTGGCTACAACTGTGACAAAATGTGAATGTTCTACACGTAGCCACCAAAACAATGCTCTGAAGACAAACTTCTTAACAGTCTTTGTAGCTCTAGAAGTAGGCCCACCATTTCTTTGTATTGCAACCTCTCTAAAAACATTTCACGCTATTATAAGATGTATCAGTTTGCTAACGATCTAACTTTGGGGAGAATAGATGACACAGAAAGCTTCTTAAGAAACTGGCTTAATGTAAAAACTGTATGAAGGCAATTTCATCTTTAGCAAAGAACAGTATCTGCTATAAAGAAGGCACTCAAGGCCAAGGTATAAAGAACAGAGCAGGGATGTTATTTAAAAAATGTTAGGTATTATTAAAAGTACCCCTCAGAAGAAAATTAAGTCCACAAAGGGACATGTCTGCTCTGGTCATATACCCATTTTTTCATCCTCATTTGGTATAAGGCCTCATTTGAGGGATAATATTCCTTTTATCTCAGATAGGACAGATTTCTACATCTAAAAGATGAAACATCTGAAAGAGAAACAGGAGTAATTCACGCACCCACTGGGCTGCTTCCAGCTCCATTTGGCACTGTGAGGTCTGAAGTGCTCAACATCCCACCTAAAAATTTTAGAGAGAGAACAGAGAGGGCAAAGAATGAACATGAACTGGTTTTCCTTATCTGAACAAAGTAAACTGCATTCCTTTCCTAAAAAACAAAAATGAAAACTAGCCCTAGGCTGAATTTGGCATAACAGTGTGATATGATATATTTAAATATATATATAAAAGCTCACCTATCAAGCTCTGGATGCAAATGCATTCCTGTATCAAGATCAAAAAAGTACATATTGATAAAAATGAGGGCAGTGCTAATGGAGTACTATTAAATCTAGGACTTAAAGGAGAGGAGACACTGCATTACAAAGAGTAAAGTCATAAATGCACTACAAATTTCTGCTGAATTCATGAACTCTAACTCCAGTCAGGTACATTTATTTTCTGTATTTTTGACATGAGTGACTCACACTCGAACTTTAAGTCTTTGCTCATGATACCCTAATTAAATTTTCTGCCTGTATAGTTTGGGAAAGTATAGTTTCCCATTGTAAGGAAAGTTATAGATGGCAGATTATGTATATGGGTCTATTGAGCCCTAGAGGATGCCAGAGAGCCGCAGTAAATCCTCAAAAAAATTCTTTCAATTGGAGCCAATTATGTGGCAGTGACTCTCGCTCATCAAAGAAAATTAAAGGGTAGCGAAATAAGAAACTGCTTATGTTAGCAATTCTTTTTCTTAAAGAACCAGCAAAAGAGAGACCACTACATACCTGTACTGCCGGTACTTGGTGGTCTCTGAGGGACTCCAGGGGATACATTTCTGTGTAACGTGGCTTGAGGTGGAGACAGCATGCTTGAATCTGCTAATGTTGAGCTGGCGGCCAAAGATGGTGACACAAGTGAACTCCCTGGGTTAGTGTAGGACAAAGCATTAGGGCTGGTCACAGGGACTGTGACAGACATTGAGAAGTTCTGAGGTGGCAAACCAGGCTGTAAATAAAGAACAAAGGAGAAAACTGTTAGTTTCATTTTCATCGATATTAAATGTAATAACTTATGAACTTTAATTTGGTAAGGTAACTCCAGTTATTTAAAGTAGAGGATGGGGAATAGTTTCTTACTAAATCAACTGGCAGATTTAAGTTGCTTTCTTCAGAATCACATTTGAAACATGAATATTTTTGACATAAACTTTTCGATTTCCATTTTTATATATGAATACATATATACTACTATAACGTATATATATTTCAAATATTCACAGAGATGAAAATTAGACGTCAGAACCTGATATGAAAGTAGTGTTGTCAGATTTAGACATTAAAATATATCATTACCAAGTAAGCATAAAATTAGCACTTTAATAATCCAAACCAGTTAATAACATTACATTTCAACTGAGAGATTACAAATTTAACAAAAGGGGAAAAATATGTACACAAATTATAAATTTAATACACCAAATGTGGGACATTATAAATAAGCCCTGGTTTGATTGGACTGACATTCTTAATGGACAAAATTAAAAAAAGAAAAAAAATCAAGTCAAATACACAACACAATGCAATCTGAGCTTAATGAAATGCAAGAAACCATCTAAACAATAAAATTCACCACCGAGAACCTATCTTCAAATTATATGAAGATTAAGTTACAATTGTAAATGCTATCTTACTTCCCTCCTAAGTATTCCACACCCCCTTAAAATAGTATTTGTTATTTCTTCTTGTATTTCTTCCATAGACCACATACAATATACTTGTTAACCATGAAAATAACAGTTCTCTTTATAACATCTCCATTATAGAGAAAGAAGAAAGCTTTCCTCTCCCCATATTTTACAACAGTGATTGCAAAAAGCGGTAACACTGCTAATTCCAAGTTGGAAGAATATAGTTTATGTATTCTATTCAATAGTAGTTTATTTCAGAAAGAAAATTATCATTCAGTAACTGACATAAAACAATGGCTATCTGGTAAAATTTTTTTCAAAGGTAAAGCTATTTACACAATATTTTGCAGCTTAACATTTACTACAAAGTCACCAACATCCATGTGAGGTCAGAAGGGATTTTATTTTGTTTGCTATTGTTTTGTTTTGTTTTAAGAATAATAAAGGGACTAGCATAGAAATACTTCCTTAAATCTATTTGTCATGAGCTTCTTATAGTAAAGGACTCATTTGGAGAGATAATCCATGATGTATACTTCAAGGCATAGTTTTTAAGAGAATTAACTCTGACAATGAGATAAATATCAGCATCGGAACCAATCTGATCCACGAAGCCTACAGTACAGATATAGCATGAGAAAATCAGATCCAAAATAGCTGTTTGTTTTTCAAAATAGCTGTTTTAAGCAGCTCTTGCCAATGAGCTTCCCATGAGAACTTTTTGAAGAACTATCAAAGAAGCATGAACTCAAAAAACTACTGGTTTTCATGATGGTTAGATGTATGAGCACAGGAAAATTTTAAACTATTTGTTTTGCAACCAGTTTAAAAACATTGCCTCTTTAAATTAGTATCAAGCCAAGGCTCTCTTCCTTCTACCTACAGTAAAAGAAAAGGAGTTTGGAGGTAGTTTGCCAAATAGTTTTGGGACATTTACAAAGAACCAAAGAGTAAGCTACTACTGTTACAGCAACTATACAAAATAATTAAAAATAATTCTGAAATACCAAATTTTGTAATAAATCTAACCATTTTATAGTCTCAAGATCTAATTACAAACATGTAATATTTTTTTAAGTTATGAGAGGAAAAGGGAAATCTTATATGCACCCTTTATATTTACAATCATGGAAATTCAGAGCTAGAAGGGACCTTAAAAATTATGTAAGCCAACTCGTTCACTTTACAGATGAAAAAATTGGAATCCAGGAGGGGTTTATGTGCCCTATCCAAAGGCACAGGAGATAGTAAGTAGAACTTAGATTAGGATGCTTCCTCTTCACGTCTATGTTTAAGACAATGAACATGTATTATTATAATACTGCAACAAATTAATTTTGAAGTTTTCTAAAACCAAAAAAAAAAAACCTAATGAAATTTTTTCCCCTTCTACTTATTGGTATCATCACCCACTGTGAAAGTAAATAAGAAGTGTAGCCAATCTCTTCATGCACAAGATAGAAGCACAAACCATACTTTAGTACTCACTGCGATTTTATGATTCCGCATCATATTATCAAATTCCTCATTAATTTTTTTATATTTTTCTTCTGTATGTGGAGTTAGCACATAGGAAGTATCAGGGTCTGGGCTGTCGCACCCTCTGTGTTCCTTCTTGTTCAGAGCCTATATAATGAAGTTAACAAAAAGGATCAACAAATAAAAAGTAGAGGTAAAGTAAAAGTACTTACAGGGCCTCGTTTGAAAATAAAATCACTATCTTCATTTAGTTTGCTGAATCTGTCCTCCGAGAGTGGACTGTGCTCAAAGTAATCGTCAGCATCAGGGCTCTCACAACCATTAAGGCCTTTCTTTCTTAAAGTCTGAAATACAATTGGAAAATTCACACACAAATGATACTAACTTGCCATGAGTTTTGTAAAATTTATTAAGAGAGCACAGACTGAATGAATTATTACAAGAGCCACTGAAATGATTTTTAAATGATCACAAATGTACTCTAGTCCTCCAAATAAGGCAAACCTTAGATATATGCAAAATTAATGCTCCCACTGTACATTAAGAAAAAAGGAATGTTTACTTGTTTGGATTCGTTCTTCCCAAACTTCCTAGAGAATACTAAATTACTCATGGTTCTGACAGTTACAACCTGAATCTGATTACAGCCTGATTAACATATCTGATAGGGCCAATGAGTGTGTGAACTGACAAAGAAATGTATCAAAATGATGCTCTGAGAAGCTATCATAGTGCCTTTACAAAATGAACATTTCAGCAACTTTATCTACTGAAACTGCTTTCCACCTGAGTTTATCCTTGCCATCAGAAAGAATTAGCATATTTCAGTAACTTCAATCCTAATTTGTTCTTAAATACTATCATTTTCCTATAAAACTTCGAAGCATAAAAACTCAAATACTTATTTACATATGACAGTAATGACTCTTTCCTATGTAGAATATACATATTTGTGACTTTATTAGTGACACTGAACATGTATTATAAGATAGCAATAAATTTATTTTTAAGTTCTATAAAACCAAAAAAAAAAAAGCCCACTAATGAAAATTTCCCCCTCCTACTTATTTTTAAAGTTTGTAATAAAAGGTTATTCAGATGTACCTTCCCCCCACTTTGCTAGCTCTTTCTATAGAGCTCCTTCATGGGCTGACCTAATCCCTGAACTGACTTTCAGGAAAACTTTCTAGAGTGTCATGAAAGTATCTCCTAAACAATATGTTCACTTTTTTTTCTTCTTACTTTGAGGTAAAAATATAATGTACAATTGGTTTTCTGATTTTTAATTTTTTTCACTAAAATCACCATGAAATGACTTGTCCAATACTTTAAAGAGTAACTTTACAACCAAAGGTTTGACAATCTGTGGAGTATTAATTTATTTCCAGAATGCTTAAATTTTTAAAAACCTCCATGGGTCTTTTTTAAAGTAAAATTACAGAGTTCAACAGTTTAAATAGCTTTGAGACTGGTTGATTTTCTAGCCAAAAACTGAGAAGTTTTAGGAAGTTAAAATTTTCCAAGTAAACTGACAAAGTTTATTTAATTGGGAAACAAAGTTTAATCAATAAACAGTACTATGTTTGTTAATAAATTAGATTTAAGGTATACTTTTAATTAATTCATAATAATCTTGGTATCCTTTAAAATACGATTTACAATTATGAATGCTTATTTTATAGCTATTTTTCTTTGAAAGAATATAAACATACAATAGGTTAAGATATGAGAATTTTTTTCTTAGTTTCTCTGAAGTCAAATTATTTTAAAGTCACTTTAGCCAATTTGATTTTTCCGTGCTTATAGAATCATAAGAAATCCTAAGTGCAGAAATGTTAACTTCTCAAATTACTTAGCACACACTAAGAATCCCACAAACAGTACATGAAACCTCCACCATAACGCAATCACTAAACATAAGCATAGAGCAAACTCTACAAGTACTTCCCCAACACTGGTACCATGGCTCTACGTTTTATGGATCTAACTAATCACACGAACTTTTATGTGTACTTAGCCATAAAAGGTCCTGTTATTTAGAACTAAGGGATGGAGACATGTATTCTCTCCCATTCACACTAGCAAGTTTTGCTTGCCAAAGCTCTGCAAGTTGCTATCAGCAATGAAGACGTTAACACTCAGAATATTGGAACACAGTGAACTCTTATAACTTACACAGGCCTAGAAACAAAACAAATATAGTAAGTGCCTACACAAAGATTTCATCATGAACTCGTTGACTTATTCTAGCCTGAAATCTCTAG
Organism: Ailurus styani; assembly: GCA_002007465.1. Classification (NCBI taxonomy): domain Eukaryota; kingdom Metazoa; phylum Chordata; class Mammalia; order Carnivora; family Ailuridae; genus Ailurus; species Ailurus styani. The sequence continues at coordinate 46,081 of LNAC01001880.1, forward strand.
ATATTTTCCCATCATATTCACGCATCTTAAGATGAGGAAATTCATAGTCATGCTCTTCACTAACAGCAACCACCAAGTATGTGCCTCTTTGATGTCCTTTCAAATTACTGAAGAAAAAGAATATGGCCTTTTTAAGTAATTACACAGAAGTTTTATTCTACAACAGTAGGGTTAACCCTACTTGTACTCATTAAGAAGAATAGTGCTCTGGTATCTCCAGCTCTGCAAACCTTCACTTCAGATGGGGTTCCTGTCATTGTGAGGGAATTTAAGAGGCTCTATCAGCTCTGGAGATAACAAGCTCATGTACCTCTTCTGGATATCCAACTTGCGTCTTCTTATCACCAGAACACGAAGAGTTGTTGTGAGGACCCAACTACCATAAAAAGACTTTTTCTGTCTTATCGTTACCACATAGCTTAATAGTAAAAGTCTCTCCTGTGTCACAGGTACTAACAAATGGAATGCTGCAATCTATTAACAAGGCTAGGTGAGGCATATAAGAAACAGGCTAGCTTCAGTTTTTTCACATGCTTCAAGTTAGCCACAATAAAAACACTTGCTCAATGAAGAAAACAGTCTGAAAGGCTACCATTTTGAGGAATCTGTTTTAAGTGGATTCATTAAGGGTACTAGCACAGTGCACAGCCTATGGCTATTACGGATGATTATAATGTTCCATTCTGAAGTAAACGGTACTTCAAAAAGTATTTTGCTCTGGTACATGCAATTGACAGTGTTCAGTGGCATTATGACAAACTAATGGGAAAATTCAATTGTGCCAAAATACTTTCAAGTTTCATAAGCATGTATCATGTAATTTGACTGAAGTTGCTTTCCTTAAATAATGGAATTATTAATTTAAACTAACTTGATACAACCTGTTCTATGTTCTTTTGTACCAGTGTTCCAAACATGTCTAATGATTCAAACTGCAAAGATTACTTAAATGAAATCTTAAAATGAATGCACACATAATTTTCATCAGTGCGTTTCTATAAAAGACAAATTTTATTTTTGGACGGTCAGCTAAACACCTTTAAAATGCAAACATTTCTACTTCTCTTAAACTGTGTTATGATTTTAATGGCACTCCTTTTTATATTTTGGGCCAATTTGGTCAGGTACTTTCTGCATACTTAAATATATAGTATAAAATGCAGATTTTAGGTTTTAAATAATCAACATCCTTAGCTAATATTTACCTTCAGCATTAGTTATGTAAGGAAAGATTCTGAAAGCTTTTTAAATAGATCAAAAATAACTCCTAAGTGTCTTTATGGAAAACTATGTATAGCTTAGGGCACATCCTTTCATGTCATCCGATTCTATGGGGTTTGTGCCTTTGAGCTATTTCACAACTCTGTAAAGATAGAAGTTAATTTGTTGAGGGGTGCCTGGATGGCTCAGTCGTTAAGTGTCTGCCTTTGGCTCAGGTCACGATCCCAGGGTCCTGGGATCGAGCCCTGCATCGGGCTCCTGCTCTGCGGGAAGCCTGCTTCTCCCTCTCCCACTCCCCCTGCTTATGTGTCCCTCTCTTGCTGTGTTTCTGTCAAATAAATAAATAAAATCTTTAAAAAAAAAGTTAATTTGTTGAAACTGATAATAATGGAAATAATTAATGTTTGTAGACATGAAAATAAATTCTGTCTGCTGGAGGTTCAATTGACTTCTGTCCTTACTGTGGAAGAGGTCAGGTCTTTTTGTTTTTTTTGCATCTATGAAGCAAATGCGTTTTGGCTTCTTGATGGGCTTATATATTTGTCTAATCTTTAGATTTACCTGTTAACCACCTATAATATGTTTTTTCCAGTTTCCTCAGTCATTAATGAGTTAATTTTTTTTTTTTTTTTTTTTAGATCAGAGAGAGTGTGAGGCGGGGAGGAGCAGAGGGAGAGAATTCTCAAGCAGACTCTGCACTGAGTGCAGAGGCCAATGCGGGGTGATCACAGGATCCCCAAGATCTTGACCTGAGCCCAAACCAAGAGCTGGATGCTTAACCAACTGGGCCACCCAGGTGCCCATGAGTTAAAATCTTTGATTCATGTTCATTTTAGATCTGGGAGTCATAATTTTACTTTTGAAGAGTATTGTTTAACAGTTATGAGAATAAAACTACCCTTGACATATGATTCATAGTAAATGTAAACTCAGGGGGAAAGAGCTGCCTCGTAACTCTTGTTAGGACTTAGTATGGACTGAGTATTGGTTTTTAAAAGAAAAAACTAACGTGCTGTTAAATTTTTTGAAAATATTTGGTTAACTGATTAATGATCTGTATTGATTTATTATAGCATCAAAAATTAAGGATAGATGATCAGAGAAGGCTTGTGATCTGTCACTACTCTTCTTCAAGAAATAAAAGAGAATAATCCTTAATTCTTGTGATAATTTGTAAATTAAATGCTATTCCTATCACAGTATTAAGAGTACAACAGACTAAAACTGCAAACCCACGATCTCCTGAAGCAGGGTTCCTCTCCATCTGAAGCAAGTGTGTCCTAAGGTGAAATTCGAGCTGGTAGAAGAAGAGTGGGTAGTGTTTCACCTATAAGAATTTCCAAGGGAGGGGCGCCTGGGTGGCTCAGTTGGTTAAACATCTGTCTTCAACTCAGGTCATGATCCCAGCATCCTGGGATCAAGCCCTGTATCGGGCTCCTTGTTCAGCGGAGAGCCTACTTCTCCCTCTCTCTCTGCCTGATGCTCCCCCTGCTTGTGCTCTCAAATAAACAAATAAAATCTTTAAAAAAAATCCAAGGGAAAAAGGATCCCTATGATCACATCCACAGCTTCTAAGCTGGAAATGCCCAAATTAAACTTAAAAGAGGTTTTATTTTTCTTTGGTATTAATTGAGTTTTGACTAAATGAAGAGGAACTTAAAACCTTCTTTCTATTGATTAAAGACCCTACCAATAGATGGAAGGCTCTAAATTTAAAATGTTTTTTATCAATTTAAGGAAAAAACAATGTAAATTATATCCTGGCTAGAACTTTCATTCAGGTTTATCTACCTTTGTTCTTTAACTAGGCTATTTTACAACTCTGTAGGGATGGATATTAATTAACTTGCAGAAAATGAATAATAACTGCAAATAATTCCTGCTCATAGAAATTGCTTCCTGTGGGATGTCACTGATTATCATCTTGTGGATACTGACCCGTTTTCTTGCATCTGTAAATTCACTTCAGCATTCTTTAACTACTATTACGTGGTATTTTGAGTTCTTTGAACTGGCTATACCATCTTACTGGTGCACTCATTAATTAAATAAAATCTTTGATGCCTGTTCATTTTAGAGTTGTTAAGAGTACTGATTATGCTTTCATTCACATCTAATCTGACATTTGGAAGACCTATAGTCCCAACTGTCCTTTGCACATTTTCATCTGGATATCTGGCTACTCTATTTCAATGGAACTCATTATCTTTCATTAAACAGATCCCCTCTTCAGACTTAACCTTTTCCAGTCAACACAGCATGCAATCTTGTTGCTCATGCTTTGTTTTCTCCCCCACAATTCACAGGGAATACCAAGTCTTATAGATTATAATTATTTCCACTACCACCACACTCAACACAGGCCTGTGCTGCTTTATGTTCAGACACTTATAATATCTTCTTTTACTTGTCTCTCTTTTTTAATCTGTCCCATAACTTGTTAGATATTCAGGTCTCCTAAATACCACTTTCTATTTCTCACACTTGTTTTAAATCTCTGATGGCTCTCTATAATTTAAGCAGCAGTCTCTAAGACTTAGATTATCTACCCCATCCAGAAACATATTTTATGCACAGCTCCCAACATCTGCATATTTTGCAATTTATATGCATAAATTAATCTTTTTAATATTAATAAGCACATTTTAGTGTAAAATAGAACTTCTATTACTTTCTTCCTGAACCCCAAGAGATTGTTTTAGTATCTTACATCCTTCTTTTGAAATAACAGATATAGGGACACCTGGGTGGCTCAGTGGGTTAAAGCCTCTGCCTTCGGCTCAGGTCATGATCTCAGGGTCCTGAGATTGAGGCCCACATCAGGCTCCCTGCTCAGTGGGGAGCCTGCTTCCTCCTCTCTCTCTCTGCCTCTGCCTACTTGTGATCTCTCTCTGTCAAATAAATAAATAAAATCTTAAAAAAAAATAACAGATATAGAATACAGAACCAAAATTCCTTAGCTTAACTGCAAGTTACCAACGGCCTAGCTCCTACTTACCAGCTCACTTGTTTGAAACCCTGCCCTCTTGTCTGTCGAACTGTTTTATAGCTTACTGTGGCCTCATTTTAACACCATCTTCCATGAAACTTTCCCCCTATTGCTTCCCTATGCTAAAATTCTAAGAGCACTTACTCAACAGAACATTCGTTTAATTTATACTACCTTCTATTTACCTATCTACTGTACCCTTAACTAATATCTGACCTTTCAAGTCAAAGACTGAAGTCTAGATTGCTTCGCATTTTTGATTCTAGACAAACATGAAATATTTATTTATTAATACTTGCAAGATAAAAAAAATAGTAAAGAACGAGATCAGGATGCTGTGACAAGTTGCTTTAGAAGTCTTCTAAAACACAAAGTTATGAATTTGTTAAAATACATAATAAGGCAATCTAAAGACATTAGTTTGTACTAGACGGATCCACAGAAATTGTTGTATTTAACTGCTTTTGAAATACAAAAATATAATATCGTATGTATAATTTCTTAAATTCATACATGTATTTAACTTACAACAGCCTATATTCTGAAAGCTGCTGGGAGATGCCCCAGTGGGCTTTTGGATAGTAAAGAATACAATTGGTAGTGCAAAAGGACGTGTCTTTCACTGTGTGTATATAATCTTTAACAACCAAAGGTTTTGATTCTGGATCTTATTCTGAGCCCAGCAGGCTGGAATGCAAACTTGGTAATCTGAAAAACAAAAATCATACTTTGCTAGAGTAAGGAAAAATTCATACCATCTATAGAGAACTCAGCTTTTAAAAAAATTTATATTAGCACTAAGACAAAGGTCCCACAGCTTACCAACCCTTTTTTTCCACTGAGACAAAAGACAGTAAGATAACTGAAGCTTTTTTAAATTTGGAAATTATGCTCTGATTATAAAAATAATTTATGTTCTGGGTCCTGGATAAGGACCCAGAACATAAATTATTTTTACATAAAGACCAACCATTGTGCCTTCACCAGAGTCGTCCAGCAAACCAGGTTTGGTGGCAGAGGTGACACACCATGCAAACCTTGAGATGGAGCTCCTGGTGTTAAGCCTTTAGAACACCAGGTATTCCTTCCTGACTTGGGTGCCACCTGACTATATTCTGTCAATAAATTCTCCTTTAGGGGTATCTGACTGGCAGAGTCAGTTAAGCATCTGCCTTTGACTCAGGTCATGATCTCGAGGTTCTGAGATCGAGCCCCGCATCAGTCCCTGCTCAGCAGGGAGCCTGCTTCTCCCTCTCCCACTGCCCCTCTTCCCTGGTTGTGCTCTCTCCCTCTCTCTCTCACACAAATAAAATCTTTATTAAAAAAATGATAAATTCTTCTTTAGCTTGAGTTACTTTAAATGGATTTCTAGTTCTTATAATCAAAGAACCTTGATGAAGAAAACTATCATAATCCTTTAGGTCACATATTAGTGGTCTCTTACCTAAGTCATATAATTCCCAAAACAAGTCTGGCTAGTGCCCCCACTATTCTGAGTTCAGAAAGGATCCCAAACCTGGAAGTAAGATGCCCGAGGAGTATTTACTGTTTCTGGCCAAAGATAATTAATTCAAATAATGGTATATATACCAACACAGATCCTTAAAGTGCTGTATTGTTCTACATATAAAGCATCAGCAACCTTATCTCTAAAGTTCAAGGAAGCATATACAAAATTCTGGGTACGTAACACTGCTCAGCAGGTCCTGTACTTCATTTTTTAGTCTATATGATTAAATCTGCTGGTAACAGTAGAGACAGAAAGGATAAGGAAATGGTGGAAAGGAGATAGGGAAAAGACACTCAAGGCAAAAACAATGCTGTTTAGACTTTATTCCCTAAGTATATCCAAGTTTTCTTTTATACAATAAACTTAAAAAAGCAAACATATTTCAAAATGGACTGTAAATTAAAGGTGGTCAATTTTTAATAGTTTTTTTTTAGCTTACATGCTCTTATCAGCAAAAAAAATGAATTCAAAATTTTCGATATGCTTATTCTCCATGGAAATTATATATACACATGTGTATATATAGATATAAACAAATACATATACATACAATCACACGTTACCATAATATTTTGTTTTCTAATAAAGAAATATAGTACTCATGATATTTTTCACTGTAAGTTTAAATATTTAAACTACACGAAGTCTGAAATAAGAACTGATAAAAATCCCAGGGGGCTGGCATTTTCTGGAATTTTGAGATATGCTACAAAGTTTTAGACTCAGGAGTCTATACTGCCTGATTATTTACCCAGGCCCACATCTGACAAGACTGTGTTTTTAACTACTGCCTACAAAGAACTGAATTTTTTTTTTTTTTATTTACTTGACAGAGATCCAGATCACAAGTAGGCAGAGAGACAGGAGGAAGCAGGCTCCCCGCTGAGCAGGGAGTCCGATGCGGGCCTCGATCCCAGGACCCTGAGATCATGACCTGAGCCGAAGGCAGAGGCTTTAACCCACTGAGCCACCCAGGCGCCCGAACTGAAATGTTCTTTAATGTATGCTCAATTTTATAACTGTCAAATAGCATTCCAAACTAACAGAATCACAGTACTTAGAAACAAATTATGGAATTAAAAGTACTTAAAAGGTATATATGCATGGTTTTTTAAATGCATAGGAGCTAATTAATCAATCTATAATATCACCACCCACCTTAAATCTCATTTCTGTCAAGCACCATAAATACTGGATGAATGGAAAATCCTATCTAGCACAAGATATGACTACTTGTAAAATAAAGGAATAATATGTCTTCAGTTCCAAGGAACTTAAACTAAGTAGTTTTTTTTTAAATAGGGAAAGTTCTCCTTTTCCTCATTTTAAATAATTGTTGCTAATTTTGAAAGATACTTCATATTCTTCCTAGATACTCTGAAAATGCATAAAAAATCTAATTTTTTATAACTGTGAAAAATTCACAAAGAAAGGGCATCAAAACTTATTAAGTTCAACAATTATAAAATGAATACTAGTGATCTAACCAAATCAAAACACAGACTAGAACCAGAACCTATATATCTCCCTCAATCACACAACTCTCCTCTCTCCCCTTTCCAGGAAATACTCTCTTACCTCTGTGATGACAAAACTTTCTGGGTTTCCTTTATAGGTTTACCACATATATGCATATCTATATTATTTGGCTTACTTTTAAATATGTGAATGTAATATATACAATGTGTTATTTTGTCTTGCCTCTTTTACTATACATTATGTTTATCAGATTCATCCTTAGGGTTGCATACAGTTCTAGTTTGTTCATTTTCACTGAATATTGTAACTCACTATATAGGGGGAAAAAAACTTTATTCCTTCTATTGCAGAGAAATATTGGAGTTGCTTCAATCTTTTGGCCATTATTAAAATGAAAATGGTGCTATGAACATTTTGGCAGACATAACCTACTCCATATCTGCACACACTTCTCTAGCGTATATTCTTGGGAATGGAACTGCTAAGTTCATAAAATACATGGATCTTATCGGTCTTATACTAGATAATGTCAAATCATTTTTTAGAGTGTGCAGTTGACCTTTGAACACAGGTTTAAACTGTGCAGACCTACCCAGATGCTTTTTCTTCCCAATAAATATAGTATAATACTGTAAATGTATTTTTTCTTCCTTAGGATTTTCTTAATAACATTTTCTCTTTTCCAGCTGACTTTACTGTCAGGATACAGTATATAATACATATAACACAAAATGTGTGTTAACTGTTTATGTTACTGGTAAAGCTTCTGGTCAGTAGCTAAGTTTTGGGGGAGTCAAAAATCAAACATGGATTTTCAACTGTACAGGGTGCTGTCTTCCCAAATGCAGAGCTGTTCAAGGGTCAACTGTAATTGTATCAAAGTACATTTCTACCCGCAACGATGAGTTGATTTGCATTCCCCTGATTACTAAGGAAATGAAGCACATTTCATAACTATTGGTTATCTGAATTTTCTTCTAAGTGCCTGGTCAACTACTTCCCAAATTTTCTATTGAGTTGTTCGTATTTCCTTATTTATTGTCATTTTTAAAATTTGAAATCAACATAAGCCCTTTGCTAATTATATGCATTATAAAAGTATTTTTTCATTCTGTGGCTTTTTAAAAAAAACACTTGCCTTCAGATAAAAACAGGTTCTTAATTTTAATAAAGTCAAATTTACCAATTTTTTCCTTTATAGCTTTTATGTCTTCTTTAAGAAATCCTTCCCTACCTCAAAATCATGAAGATAGTCTCCTATGTTATCTTCTAAAAAGCTTTCAATTTTCCCTTTTGCATTTAAGTCTATAATTTTCCTGGAGATAGATTTTATGCAAGATATGAGGTAGGTTCCCTTAATATTTGCTATATATCCAATTGTCCCAGCACTATTAAAGAGTTTGTTCTTTCCCCTATGATTATAGATACCTCCATTTATATGCATGGTTCTGTTTCTGAGCTATTACTTCACTGCTATCTTTGGAAACTGGTATTCATGCATTGTTATAGTATCTTTATTACTACAGCTTTAAAATTGGTCACATTATATTTTAGACCAAACCCTCTCACACTGTTATTCTTCAGGATGTCTTCTTTTCCCGCTCAATTTTCCTTTATTTCAGAATCAGTTATTGAATTCTTAACAACAACAACAAATCCTTGGGATTTTAACTGTCATTTCTTTGACTCTGTAAAGATTATTTTTTTGTGTGTGGCACAGATATATAAGTATTGAGAGTTCCATTCCACAATGATGGGATAACTTTGTTAAATCAACCCTGAATTCCTGAGAGCAATCCAACTTAGTCATGATATACTGTCCCTTTTATATGCTGCTGGATTTAATTTCTGCATTAGTTGGTATAAGTAATATGAGATGCTTTAACAAACAAAAACTTCAGTGGTCTAACACAATGAAGTTTCCTTTTCATACAATGCCACATGAGGATGTTTCTCATCTCAGAGAGACTTGCATGAGATTATTCAGAGCCCAGATTCATTTACCTCGTGCTTCCACACACAAGACCTCAAGAGTTCCCATCTGGATTCTCTGCACCTGGCTAGCAAACAGGGAAGAGAGAGTATGAAGATCATGTGGGAGGTATTTGACAGAATACCTGGAAGCAGCATGTGTCACTTCCACTCAAATTCCATTGGCCAAATTCAGTCACATGGCCATTCCCAAAGGGAGGCTGACAGAATCTGCATGCCCAAGCAATACAGAAAATGGATCAAAGTGAAAATAAATAAATGTCTCCACTAAAAAAGATGTGAACTCAAAGAAGTGGACTAATATTTTGTTTAGGAGTTTTGCATTTATGTTCAGCGAGACTGACTTCTGATTTTTCTTCTTAGAACTCTCCTTGATGGTTTTGCTATCAAGGTTGGGCTAGCTCATATAATGGAGAAAAGAGTGTTTTTTCTTTTTCTATTCTCTGAAAGAGTTTAGAAATATTGGCATTATTTCTTCCTTTAAAAATGTGTTAGTCCTTGCTTATGAAGCCATCTGGATTTGGAGTTCTTCTGTGTAAACTTGACAGTAAGACTATTCAGGTTGTCTACAGTTTCATGATTCCATTTTGTTAAGTTGTATTTTTCTGAAAATTTGTCCACTGAGTCAAAACATTTGAGGCACAACAGGATCCTGAGATTTTATGTGCACAGAAAAGTATATTAAGATAGCTGATGAAATAAAAATTAAATGGTACCTTTGTACCCTAGTTCACCTCCTACATTTACAGAGGAGAATATGAAACTTAGGAGAGACCCAAGTACTCCCCCTTCAACCCTACCACATCACACAGCTATTAAGTGGTAGAACTAGGACTAGAATCTAAATCTTCTGATGTCCAGTTCAGTGCTCGTTCCTCTACCCTATACTAGTTCAGCTGGTTCAACAGACTGCATTAATCAATCAATAAATGAAAGGGAGAATTCAGAGAGGCTTGTAATCAGGAATCACTTCAACCTTGGCAAGATAGCACATTTCTTTTGCACACAGTTGTAGGCATTGCCTTCAGGCTCCTTCTCCAGTTCCTCCATAATCTTATTCCTATCTTCCTCAGTAGGAAGTGCGTGGTGTTCAAGATATGGCTTCTTTGAATTTTAAAGCATTACCAATTCTATGATACTCCTAAGTTTGATTGCAAAGATCCGAGCAAATGTCAAAGATACTTCTCCCCTCAACCCAGAGTAAAACCAACAGTCTGAGGGGGCCCTTAAACTCACAGAAACCAGATACTGGGCAACCCAGTAGCCTCAGCTTGTCAACAGGGATAATGTAATTCTGTTGTAAATATTCGCACATAAATATTTTTATAAACTTGGTTCTTGGTGCACTGTGAAGTCAGGAAAGTGTATCTTCAAAAGTCTTGGCTGTTGGTTTTCACCATCCCGTCTTTGTGTATGGTTTTTTTTAACTGTACAAATGACTTAATTTGCCTTTTTTTTCCAACAAAACTTATTGAGAACATTTACTAGGTTCTAATGTTCACTGATGAAATAGACATGGGCCACTATCCACATGAAGCTTGTGAAGATCATTTGATCTTCCCATGAAGGCTGCTTTCTTACTATGACAGTTGACTTGGCTTTTGGACCCCCTTCTTCAAAAGCCTGAGGTGGTTTAGCTGCAAAACTGGTACACAGTTTTTTGCTTTTTTTTTTTTTTTAAAAAAAGAATGAGCCAATTTATTAACCCAGCATTTGTTCTAATTCTTCTGGGTGGCAGCTGATACTTGTCTGGTGATTCTTTCCAGATATCTTTGTCCCTGAGGTGTCAGTGTGCAGCCTCCATCCTAGTCCTTTTTCATTGTTTTCAGCCCCTAAGCTTTGGAGGACCTGTGGGCCAGGCTCCTGGAGCCTCTGCTAAAGTGGCTGGGCATGACCCCATTTCTCTGGTGTCCCCCGTAGATCTTGGTTATGGAGCTGACCCCAGCACCGCCCTGGAGATACAGGTGCCATGCTGTGGAAGCAGCCCAAGTGTAGAACCAGTTCTCATCAGGGACACCTGGGAAGCTCGGTCGGTTAAGCTTCTGCCTTTGGCTCGGGTCATGATCCCTGGGTCCTGCATCGGGGTCCTTGCTCAGCAGGGAATCTGCTCTTCCCTCTGCCTGCTGCTCCCCCTGCTCGTGCTCTGACAAATAAATAAAATCTTAAAAGAACAAAAAAAAAGAACCAGTTCTCATCACAGGGAGCAAGCAAGCTCTTTATGCTATAATGTCCACCTATTTAGGGACTTTCAGCTCCCCAGACTTTTTCAGGAAGACTGCCAGAGCTCTGATGAACTCCTGTTAGTTCACATCTTCTATAGTAACTCCAGCCATAGTGTGGCCTCCGTGTTGCCAGCCAGAAGAAAGGAAGCAATGGGGTTTCCCGGTCGCGTAAGTCAGGCGTCCTGCCTTCATTCTTGAAGACATTTTCTCTGGGTATAGAATTCTAAGTTGGATTACAAATTCCATCGTCTCAACACATTCAGGATATCATTTTATTGACTACAGATTTTCATTTGCTGCTATTTAGAGTCAGTACTCCTTTGAAGATAATGTGCTATTTTTCTCTGTCTTTGTTTTCTATAGTTTCACTCTATATAGTCTTTTTTTTTTTCCTTTTATTCTGCATGGAATTTGTTGAGTTCCTTAAATCAATCCTGGAAAACTGTCATTACCTCTTCAAATACTGCATCTGCCCCATTCATATTCATCCTCTCTTCCCCTCCTTCTAGAATGCCAAGAAAAATTTAGGCTAGAATTTCCAACCAATCTTCCTTTTCCTCAACATCTTGTATTTTCTACCTTTTTATCACTTTTTGCTGAGCCTCCAGATAACTTCTTTCAGTTCACAAAATCTTCAGCTATGTCAAATATACTTCCAATGTATCTACTAAGTTCTTTATTTTGGTTATTGTGTTTTTTTCATTGCTCTAAGTATTTCATTCAATTCCACTATATTCCTTCTTTTCTATCTTCCTGTTTCTTGAAGATATTTTCAAGCTTGTTTATGAAAACAGAGTGAAGTTGTTTATAATCTATGTATAATAATGAGTATCTGAAATATTTAGATGTCAGTTTCTGCTATTTCTCCTGCATTTTGCTTATGGTGCCTTATTTTCTTTTATGGTTAGTCATCTTTGCATGATGGATGCTCTATGGTTTTGAAAGGTTATTTGTGCTCCCAAAGGGAATGCGTGAAGTAACCGCTTGATCTACAGCCGACCCTTGAAAGGTTATTTGAAAGAGATTTTTGATGCCTTGAATAAGGTGCCTTTCTTCAAAAAGTGTATCAATTTGCTTCTTCCAGATACCTGAGGCAAAAGTTTTCCTGGACTTCCTGTGTTAAATGATTTTGAACAATGAGTGATTCCACACAACGCTGGTACTTGTTTTACAACCTCTCAGACAGGTTCTCTTTCTCACTTTTCTTATTCTCCTCTTTCCCCCATCTGTTCAATACAATAGATCTCTCCTTGCAATCTTTTCAAGTAGGGAAGTCTGTGGATTTTTTCCTCTTCCTGAGGTCCCAATTTGATATGGGAGGCAATCTATTAGACTTGGAAACCTAGAAGTAATGAGTTACTCTTTGCCTCTGGATCCACGAAAACCTGAAGCTCAGTTTTCAACTGTTTTATCCTGGCAGGCAAATGACTCAGGGTAGCCAGAACTTTAAATACTTCTTTACCTTTTAGGTTCTTACCTTTTCTTAGATTTTGGTCTGGCATGTTCCTTAACAGCTCTTTGATGCTATAAAGAAGTTTTTGTACAATTTATCTAGTATTTTTAGTTGTCTTCAGCTGAAGGGTTGGTCCAGATAACCTGATCCAACATTACAGAAATAAAAAAAAAATCAATGTTTTAGGAAAAAATTAACCAAATATTTTCTAATGACATCCACAAAGTTTTTTGATGATGTTTTGGCTTTTTCTTTAAATATGGAAGAGTCCCACATTTTCCACAGAATTCCACTGTCAAGTTCCTCAAAAAGTTCAACATAGAGCTATCATACGACCTGGCAAATTGTACTCTTACGTAGATACCTAAGGAAAATGAAAACATGTCCACACAAAAACTTGTACACAATTTTCATAGCCACATTTTTGTAGCAATCAAAAAGTAGAAATAACCCAATGTCCATCAAGTGATGACTGGATAAACAAAATATGGTGTATTCATACAATGGAACATCATTTAGCCATGGAATGATGTACTGATACTACAATATGGATGGACCTTGAAAGTATTATGCTAAATGGAAGAAGCCAGACACAAAAGAGAATATTTATAGGAAATATCCAGGATAGGCAAATTCATAGACACACAAAAAATGTTAGTGTTTGCCACAATGAGGAGGTAAGGGGAACTGGGAAATGACTGCCAATGGTTGATGAAATGTTCTGCAATGAGACAGTGTTCACAGTTGCACAAACTTTTAAATATATTAAAAACTGTATAATTTCAAATGAGGAATTTTATGGCCTGTAAATTATATCTCAATAAAAAGAACAGAAAAAAAGTTATTCTCAAGAATGTCTACAAGGGCGCCTGGGTGGCTCAGTGGGTTAAAGCCGCTGCCTTCGGCTCAGGTCATGATCCCAGGGTCCTGGGATTGAGGCCCACATCGGGCTTCCTGCTCAGCGGGAGCCTGCTTTCTCCTCTCTCTCTCTCTCTCTGCCTGCCTCTGCCTACTTGTAATCTTGTAATCTCTCTCTCTGTGTCAAATGAATAAATAAAATCTTTAAAAAAAAAAATGTCTACAATACCCATCGCAGCAGCCACTAGCTACACTATGGTGCCTCGCTGAACATTCAATCATTCAATTTCACATGACAGTGAAGGATATTGGGAGCGAGGATTTATAAAGATACCAGGTAGTATGAAAGCACTCTATGCCGGTTGGAGAAAACACTGGAAATCTTTACCATGATTAAGAATAATCACACTGGAATTCATACCTATTGAGTCCTATATCCAGATGTATTAAAATTAGCAGTGAACAGAACTACATGAAACAAAAGCCAATGTAATCTATGAAAACAACTTTCTTTTGTAACTTAAAAGAAACCAGCATAATAATACAATTCTCCCTCTGGAATAATATTCTTTTATATAGCAGCCACTTATTCAGATGAATATTAGCTGATAAATGCGCTTTAAAAAAAAACCAAAAACACCTTCTATGATTACACAATACAGTCTGCTCTACTATAATGTGTTTTGGAATGTAAATTAGGTGCTATGAAACTGGTAAATAGGGAATGGTGTCAGTATAATAAAGAATCACTCTGGTTCAGTGGGGGTTTTACCTAGGCAAGGGGAGCCAGAAGAGTGGCTTTAGCAGGAAAGGAGAAAGACCTCCTGAGAGCAGGAGCATTTAAAAAAAAAGAAAGAAAAAAGGAAACTGAAAATGAGGGCTTCAGAGGAGTATTTCCAGCCTTGTTGAAGGTTGTAATATTTCCCATGCTCACTTTAAGGGCAACCTCCCTCCTTCCATTGCTTATTGCTACGCTACCATCTACACTGTCCTAAGACCCACTATCTCCATTCTAATTAAATGTTGCCAACACTTCTACTCAAATAATTAATTCTGGCATTTAAAACACCCACTGTGGTAGCCCCTAACTACACACTAAGTTGCCTTGCTGAGCAGTTCAAACTCTCTTTTCAATTACTAATTATTTTTTAGTTTGTGTTGCTCAGAACACACTGTTGCACAGGTTTTGGAGTTTATGAGATTTTTCAAGAATGCATAAACTGCATTACAGCAGAATCACCTGTATGTTTTTCTTTTTAAATCTGTTTACTTTTCTGAAGGTTGGAAATAATATATACTGGGACTCAATGTGGAAGATCGGGCAATACAGCAATAAAGGCACTATTTCCAGTATTACAGAGTGAAGAGGAATCACGTCCCTTCATTCTTGAACTTTATTTCCTTTTTTTATTTTTTATTTTTTATTTTTTATTTATTCATTTGACACAGAGAGAGAGATTACAAGTAGGCAGAGAGGCAGGCAGAGAGACAGGGAGAGGAGGAAGCAGGCTCTCTGCCGAGCAGAGAGCCCGATGTGGGCCTCGATCCCAGGACCCTGGGATCATGACCTGAGCCGAAGGCAGAGGCTTTAACCCACTGAGCCACCCAGGCGCCCTTGAACTTTATTTCCATTTAAACATACTCCTTGCTTTTTGTCCTTAACAGCTTTGGGTAATATTTGATGTTTGTTTTTTGTTTTTTAATTTAAAGATTTATTTGAGACAGAGAGAGTGTGTGTGTATGGGTGGGGCAGAGAATCTCAAGCAAGACTCCATACTGAGCACAACCCCTAACATGGGGCTTGATCCTGTGACCCTGAGACCATCACCTGATGCAAAATCAAGCTGGACACCCAACCGACTGAGCCACCCAGGCGCCCCTGATAAATTTAAAGAGTACAAATTAACTGAAGGAAGCAACACTGCTTTTAGTTCAATCTTACAGGTCATTATTAAGCTGTGTGCTGATCTCCAGGAATCCACTGGGGAGAATACTGATGTTCTTTAGCAAAGACTTTGCCTCAAAAGTTCCACAGTCTTTCTGAGATAGACCCAGGGTCTTCAAAGAAAACATTATTTAAGTCTTGGTTTTGTCATTACATACTGGTAAGATCTTGGACCAGTCCTTTGCTTTGTTTGGACTCCTGCTTTCTTATCATTTCAATGAAGTACAGAACTAGATCAGGGTTTTCCAAACCTTCTCATAATAAACTCCTTTTACAATAATTTTGGTCAGTCACTTTTTCATGATAAATAATAATGATTTTAAGTAAAAATACTTTAAATTGTTACTTTAAAGGAGATAATATTATAAAGCTTATTTATACTTATACTTGATCACATTCACATTATGGTTAAATTCTAAACATTTCCTTTTCTATAAATGATGCTTTCTTAAATTTTTTATAGATCAATTAAGAAAAAGCATGACATGTCAATATACCATAATCTTTAGAACACAGTCTAAACCTCCACTTTAATCACCACTCCCCATTCGAAGTAAGTGGAATAGCATTCTTCTTCATAAAATCTCAACATTACTAGACCTATCATAATTAAAAGATATCTTTCATCTATTTTTAAAAGCTATAAACTTCTTCTAAAATGCTGATAATCTGCTGCCAGATTAGTATTCTTGTAACAATTATTTGACTACCTAAACTTTTAAACACTCTAAAGACTTCCCAATGCCCTTAAGACAAATGTCAAACACCACCGACTGATATTCAAGGCACTCTATCACTACACCCAATCTGTCTGTTCCTCACCTTTATTACTCACCTACACAAACTCTTTACTCCACAGAAATGTGTACAATGTGTAGTAACATTAAGGTTAATTTTTTTCTGTATGTATATCCAGTTTTTCTAGCACCATTTATTGAAAAGACTTTCCTCTTCTCATTGATTTACCTTAGCACTTTTGTCAAACATCAATTAACCATGAATGTATGGGTCTATTTCTGAGCTCTGTGTCCTGTTCCACTGAGCTACAGGTCTATCCCCACCTATGAAAATACAAACTTTCTGGATTAATGTAGCTTTATAGTACATCTCAGAGGTGGAGTATCTACCAAGAATAAGCCAATCAGCACTTTCCAAATTCTCCTCACCACCATGATTAGTATACTGCAAGGAGGAGTGTGGAAGCATGTTATCCAAGCCAGCATAACAGTTAATTTTAGAACCTCTGGTGAAAACTATAGGGCACAACTAATCTCTGATGCTTTATATTGTTGCTTAACAATATGGAAGCCAATGGCCACATCTGGTTACTTAAAGTTAAAAATACAGTTTCTCAGTTGTGCTATTCATATTTCAAGTGTTCAACAGCTACGTATGACTAATGGCTATCATACTGGACGGCACAAATAGAGAATATTTCCATCACCACGAAAAGTTCTATAGGCTAATGCTGCTATAGATGATGCCATGTGCAGAGGTTAAGAGCTGCCACTGTCAACATGCACCAGCCAGCATCAGGACAAAGCTGATGCCCAAGAGAAGGCAGAAACCTGGAGCCTACTTCAACAGAGCAGAGCCTAATCTCTACCACAGTGATGCATTTTTGTTATGTGATATAACAAGTACCCCTATTTTAAAGGCGAGTTTCAGTCAGGTCTTTGTTGCTTGAAATCAGAAACAGCCTAACTAATATAAAATAGTTTTCAAAATGCTTTCATGGGGTGCCTGGCTGACTTAGTTGGTAGAACATACAACTCTTGATCTTGGGCTTGTGAGTTTGAGCCCCACACTGGGTGTAGAGATTATTAAAACAAAAAATCTTTTTAAAAAAACCCTTCTGCATACACTATTTTAATTGATCCTTAAAACCCACAAGATTTAGAAATTTAATACTGCTCTCTTTTCCTATTAAACAGATACCTTAAATATTCAATAAATAATGGACTAGTATAGCAAAGAAATATTAATTATAAATACTAAATATAGAAATTTACTTTGTATCATAATAAGTGAAGTATCAAATAATAGAATTTGAGAATTATTAACACCTTTCACAAAATGCTTAAATCCTTACCTAAAACCCTCACTTTCTGCTGTCCTTTAGAACATAACTGACAGATTTTTTGAATACGCCAAAGTAACAGAACAACTTTTAAAAACTTAATCCAATCATAACGAAAATGGAAAATAGCACTAAACATTTTAATTATATCATACAATGGGACAATCCTATATGGACATTGGTAGCATGAAAAAGCGAACTGATTTTTTAAATTCCTGTACAAATTCTAGTTACTATTTCTAAGGTTTTTTTTGCAGAACATAAACATTTTTGAGGTTTTCAAGAGACTTTGAAAATAACAACTCAAGCCCAGAAATTACCACAAAATAACAAAGCAGTTACATGAAAAGAAAATTTCTATAAAAACAAAGCATGATAGAACAACATTCCCTGTCAAATTAAAAGACGCAAATTCCAATATGAATTCAACCTTTGGTTTATTCTCTAAGACTCAAACTTGTAGCTTATATACCAAGTTTCAAGAATCACTAACATTTAAAAAAACAATCTTAAAAGTATACCTTCTGATCTTTTTCTGCCAATCAATTAAAATAAAAACTTTAGAAAACATTCGAGTAAAGAAATATAATTACATATCAATGCACCTACACATACAATAAGATTCTTCATAGAATATCCTTAGTATATACAAGTATCAAAGCACATATCGAAAATTTATTTGATTTACAAATCAACCCACCAAACAAAACCTACAAAATTATAAGGTATGTTTACTTTTCCAAAATATAAAAAGTTCATACTACCATTTGGAATGACTTACAGGTCAAGCACTGATTGTGTAATTCTAAATTTAAAAAGTAGGGTTATGGGCACCTGGGTGGCTCAGTGGGTTAAAGCCTCTGCTTTCGGCTCAGGTCATGATCTCAGCGTCCTGGGATTGAGGCCCGCATCGGGCTCTCTGCTCAGCGGGGAGCCTGCTTCCTCCTCTCCCTGTCTCTCTGCCTGCCTCTCTGCCTACTTGTAATCTCTCTCTCTGTGTCAAATAAATAAATAAAATCTTAAAAAAAAAAAAGGTAGGGTTATGACTAATCTATGCTAAGAAGATACCTCTCTTTCTTTAGATTCTAAATCCTTAGAGTTTCTCTCAAAACTGAGCTACAAAAATAACATCAAAATAAATATAAAAACTATGCAAGCTGTCTCCTTAATTTTAAGGAGATGATATGTGTTAAAATGGCCAGCTTTTAAAAAAACTGCATGTCTGCATTTGCTACATCTTTATAAGAGATATATCACTTACACTCTATCTGTACCTACCTCTCACTTTATAGGCATACACAGAACATCCTTAAACATGGTAAGTACCCTGCATCTTTTGTACTAAATAAGCTTATAGCTCTAATAGTAATACACTATTTATGTGCTGAATGATTACTATTTGATGGGAAACATCAAAATCTTGAGATTCTAAGTCTCTTGAATCTATACCGAAATGTATCCAACAAAAGAACTTCTGTAGTAAGATAATAAAATAGCTTTTAGGAAAATAGCAGAAATGCCAGTTATTCCCAATGTCTGGCACAATGCCTTGTACATGGTATGACAAATATCAGTACAAATTAAAAATGTGAAAATATGCATTATATTCAACATTTTTACTGTTTTCCTCCTCCCTTCTTTTCAACCCCTTTCTAAAAAAATTACAGTGTCATTTGAATACAACGTATTACTTGGAAAGAGCAAGAGAGTTCGTAAAACCTAGACATAGCTCTTTCAATAGCTACCCAAGCCTTCAGGAGAAAGTCAAGGGCCTTATACACCTCTCTGGGATCTGGTTTACTTCCCAGGTCTTGGCTATTTCCACTCTTCACACTATACTACTACAGCTATACTTGGCTGACTTTAACTCCATAAAATAACTGTGGTAGGTCTCATTTCCTAATTTCCATATAAGCTGCCCCTTTGAGCTAGAACACGGTTCTTATACCCTTTTCCCTCTCCAACCCTGTCCTTTAAAGGACTAAGATGATGATGTTACTTCTAGAGGAAGTTTTCTCTGACCATTCCCACAATCCTCTACCCTTTTTCTCACTGGCCAAAAATTTGGCTAATGTAGCAAAGAACTTCCAGAGGAAAAAGAACAACTTATCTGACTGTAATTTCTAAAACACTCAATCCCTGACACAAAGGGACATAAAAAGGATACACAGGGTATTCATCGATGAACACAAGAAACGTATTAGAGAAATGTAAGTTGTATTATAAAGTGATAGGTCTCATCCCTTTCCCACATGAACTCCTTTCTGTTCACATATCAACATCAATCTCTGATGTGAGAAATATCTGACCTCAAGAAAATAAAAATCACAAGCAGAGATGCACAGTTCCTTAAAAAGCACATACATGAAAACCAATAATTCTATGATAAATAATAATATTCAAATACACAGTAAAAACAAAAAGAGTCAAACTGAAATTGCAAGAGCTACGGTGATTGCTGTGTGAAGTGATGGTGCAGGACAAGTGAGAAGTGGAGGAGGGCCATGAGGATTGCGTGCCTCACCCTGTGAATCACCATCCTGCTGCGTCAGGCTCTGTTAGGAATAAAAGAGCAGGGCAGGGGGCTGGAGGTGGAGGGAAGCTTTGTCTTGTCTTCAGATGTCTCATTATTTTTCCCCTTTCCCTGCCGCTTCACTGCAGCCCTGTAAAACATTAGGCAAGCCTCTTAAACACTCCCTGTCTGTTCCATTCCTCATCTGTAACATGGGGAGAAAAAAAAAAAAAACTGATTGTCTCAGAAAGGCTCTCCGAGAACATTGTAAGTGTCAGAAAACCGAAGCATAATCATGCCTCTGAATCTATAAGGTCAGTACTAGATGACCTCAGGAGACAAAAGTCATTTATCTTTCTGTTTTGCTCAACTGAGGAACTGTAATCCATCGCTCACACATCTGTACCAGACCCCCTATATACATTCAAAGAAGCACTTATAACCATGTAGAAATGAATTGAAAAGTAACCCATTAGAAACATGTCCCCTAGTTTGTAATTCACACCGAAATCGGCATCCTATTTTGAATTGCTTCCTTAGAAGGTCTTAAAAGTTAACACTTTGGGGCGCCTGGGTGGCTCAGTGGGTTAAAGCCGCTGCCTTCGGCTCAGGTCATGATCCCGGGGTCCTGGGATCGAGGCCCGCGTCGGGCTCTCTGCTCGGCAGGGAGCCTGCTTCCTCCTCTCTCCTCTCTCTCTGCCTGCCTCTCTGCCTACTTGTAATCTCTCTCTCTGTGTCAAATGAATAAATAAAATCTTAAAAAAAAAAAAAAGTTAACACTTTGTTCTTGCTCACTGCTTAAAATTATTTCAGAGGATATTCTTGGGAATAAAAATATTTAAGAAGCTAGGTAATCACTGCCCAGGGATGGCACGTTAACTTGAAGCTTTTAGTCTCACAGCACTTAGGACAAGTTAATTCGAGTTCATACAATATTGCTCAGACCTCCCCTCAGGAGTTTCTGCTTCGTTAGGTCTGATGTGGGGCCCACAAGCTTAGATTTCTAACAAGTTCTCTGGTGACGCTGCTGCTGCTGGTCAAGGTACTACACTCTGAGAGCCACGGATTTTAAAATAATGTATTCTGGCCATGGTCACCTTTCACTACCAGCTGTTTTTATTTAATAATTGGTAGATACATCTTATATTGATTCCCTATCTTCCTTCCTCTCTTTTTAAGATATTGATAATTTCTAAATTCCTTTGTAATCAAAAAGAAGGCAGAAATGAGTAAGACTCAGAAAAAGCAGATTTTCTCTTTCTTTAGAAACCAAATTATTGTCATCTTACTTTATCACTGTGTCTCAAATTCCCCATCTGTGAAATGGGGACAATAAGAGGGTTCAATCAGATAAAATATATAAAAGCCCTTGGAAGAGTACCAGGCTATATTAGCAACTAGATAAATGTTATCTACTATTCTTACTGCAATTATCCTCACTCATTTTCTGTTGTTATTGAGGAAAACTCATTCATGTTTGCTACATGTTATACATCACTGACTTACATATAAAATCCTCATCCATTTATGGTGAAATGTTCCAGAACTCCAATGGATTCAATAAACTGGGAAGCAAAGGGAGTCTACAATGTCAAAGAGCCAGGTTCTAATCCTACTTCTGCCATTAAATTGCTACATGACTGGGCCAATGGAGTCTCAATCTCTACTTCTGAAAAAGCTTACCTTGGATATGAAGATCAAATGAGACAATTTTTTTGTTGGTGGTGGTGTTTTTTTTTTAAGTACTACAGTATTCCTTTCATGAGGAAGATACCTCTATCTGGAAACAGTTTACAAGATACTAACAAAAGATATAAAAGGCCATGGTCTCTTATGTTCTTAAATGACAGCACAATGATAAGAATCACCACATAAGCTATTTGCTGAATATTCTCCAATATCACCAAGTCATACCTATTTTTAAAATATTATATGCAGGAATATACATTTCAAATACTCCAAAAGTGAAAGAGAAAAGTGGATACAAAAGTATTCTCAGGAATTTATTGAGATTCAGCTGCTAAAATCCTCACTACCTGGCTTTAGCAATAATTTTTATTTAGATGCAGAACCCTTCTATTGTTTCTAGGCTTTTGTTTAGCATAAACACAATGTGTGTACACACACACACACACACACACACACACATATGAATAATGGTGACCAACTGGTGATTTTCATTACTAGTTTCTAATACTCTAAGATAAATCCAATGTTCTTATAAAATTGCATACTACAGTTCACAAGCTTTTAATCTTAATTTACTGAAAATAAAAAGATAGGGGATTATAAACTTGTCTTTGTACATTTCAACTAAATTACCAAAAGGCCACAATATTTTTGTTATCAAATACATGGTAAGATACAATGTATATCTCTGATGACATTCTTTACAGAATGTCTCCTAATGAAATAAAGGAAATATAGTAGTAAAACTCATTTTTTAATGAATAAACTCCTAAAAAGCAGTGTATAAGCATTTTAAAATAAGATGCCATTAACGCAGCAGCAATACTTTCCATTATAAAGAAATCCAGTTATGAAGTCTCTTATAAAGTTTATCTTAATGACACTCTAGTTTATTAATGTGTAAGTTTCCATTTTCATTTACTTAAGCTTTCTGAATGTAGGAGATATATACATCCTACAGGACATTACAGACTTTAAAATATCTAAATGCAATTTAAAATATGTAAATGCTGCTGATTTTTTTAAAAGCCAGAGAAATAATTTTTTATCAACTATAATTGTTAAAATTGATTAAAATTTTAAGAAACTAGTTTCAAAACATAAGTAATATGAAACAAGGAACAGCAAAGATAGAACACCATTCTGTAGATGGGTTTCTAATATTCAAGGTTAAAATGTAAAGAGAGATAAAATGTGAGAACCAAATCCTCCTTTATATCTGTTTATCATCATAATATTCAAATACCAACTACTTTTAATATATTTCACTGCATTCCCAGGAAACATACTAGATCTAGTTCCTTAGGCATAATACACGCACATCCTTGCAGGTGTAGCTTTTTAGTAACAGGAGGGAAAATAAAATCCTACTGATCTTAAAGACTAACTTACATGCAATAAGAAATAAATAAATTTAGGTTAGAGGCCTTTTGAAGGTTGTTCTCAAAGTTTTCAGTTAGTCTCACTGCTGACCATATTGCATTAGGAAACACTCTAAAGTGGATCACTTATTTTATGCTTCCATTTACTGCTGATGAACTCAGTCACAGGAGATGGCTTTTTTAGTCATCCAGAACATTACACCAATTTGTTAGAAGTTTACAGATATAACATCTTCAGCTGGTACAAGTGTATCTTGCTGGTTTACAAAACTATGGGTAGAAAAAATAGTCTTGGGGCCTTAATTAGAAATCACTAAATAACATCACTTTGCAGACTCCATGGTACACAGGAACCCCTCAAATATTTCTGTTACATGGACAAAAGTGTGCTTCCAATTACTACAACTGTTTGAAAGGAAACTATATAAAAAACTGTATGAAAAAATACTTATAATGGTATTCTAAAAATACCTTTACACTAGATATTTGTAAACAACTTGGAAATGCCTGGCCCATAGGAAGTTCTATATGTATTTGGCATACTCTTGTCCTATAATCTTAGTTTGGTTCACAACAGTCTTCGTAGCTCCATTAATACAAGCCATCACCACCACTGATAAAAGGAACTCGGATACGTGAACACCACTAGTGAAGCTACAGTTGCATTACTTTTCTATGTGGGAAAAAGAGTATCTAATATAACCACCATTGTTTTATAATGAAGGTTAATTCAGCAAACTTAACATACAAGGTAAATTCAGCCTTATAATTTATCCTACCAACAAATTGATCCCTTATAAGGCAACGTGTCTTCTATCCATTGTATTTATATAATTCAGAATTCCATAAAGAACTATTGATAATATTCATGTTCACTTGTATCTAAGAAATTCAATTAAAAAGAAAACATCAAAATCCCAATTGATAATTGACCTGCAAAAGTTTTCCTTCACACTGAAGTAAACTATAATATAGGAAATTGCTAAAACATGTTTGGGATTTACTCTCTTACACTTTGACTACTGACCACAACAGAGATGAAGACTGAGGTAGTTTGAAAATTCTGTGAGGATTAGACTATATTCTTCATATTCTCTAAGGAAGTAAGCTTTAGGCTGTGCGAAGCACCCTCAACTTCCAGGGACCAAGAACAACAACTGCTGCAATGAAAGAGCAGAGTAGTTAGGGTTAAGGAGGTGGTTGCCTTCTACAATGAAACTAGCTTGAATATCTATTTGTTGGGATTATTAAAGTCAACTCTATTTCTTTGACTTAGACAGTGGAGTGTTTGATAAGATACAGAGATTTTTAAAATAAGATGTCATTTTAAATTAAACACACCAGGGATACTCTCCATTTCAAGGGAACACAGTTATGAAGTCTCTGATAAAGATTACCCAAATAATGATCCCATAATTTACAAAATCATGATTCAAAATGCATTATGGTATGACAGGGAAAGAGTCTAATTTGTACTGCACATAGGTGATAAGATATACTACAAATGCTAATATAAAGTAACTTAAAATTGATACAATCATAACTGCATTAAGCAGTTTGGCTAAGATGTAACCACGTCATTTAATTGAAGTGATCAACAAAAGCAAATTAAACATTTCATACACATTTCAGGGGATGTTCACAGCAATGAGCCATTTAAATAAAACTGGGGAACAAGCAACAGAGATGAGTTGTAGCTGTAATTATAAGATGCTTTTACTTCTCACTGCAAACAAGTGATTAACTGCTAACAAGTAACAGAGGTTTTTTTTTTTAACTATAAGTGGCAGATTTTTTTTTTTTTGCAGTAACAAACTAAATCAATTACTGTCCAAAAAGGAATGGTTGCAGTAGAGTAATATGATACAGAGGAAATTTAAAATGCATTTAATCAGTGGAGGCAGGTAAATTAGTTTCCTACACACTAAAATAGTTAAGGAATATTTATCTTAATTTTAACTACTCAAATAAAATCTATATCAGGACTTCATTTCTTCCTTTGTGGTTAGTTCTGCATTGTTTCACATGGTTTTAGTATTTTCACCAAGGAAATCCCTAATATGCTGAAATAGTTTTCTAATATAAAAACTAAGTCAAAGTATGTAACTTTTGAAGTAATGGGGGAAAAAGTTTCCTCTTTCAATAAAAATGAAACAAAATCTCTTGATGTAAACAAAAAAGACAAAAGTACTAAGCTAATTTAAAATGCCATCAGAAATATGAATAGAAAATTACCTTTTATTAAAATATTTACAGCAGAAGAGAAAGGGGAAAGCACAGATTCCCCTTTTTGAAGGATTTGCCTTAAGGCACTATTTCTGAGTAAGACAAATAATTCCAAAAGATTCCTTTTCTTTAATTTCACTTTAATTACATTGGCAGAATTATTAGAAATACTGAATGACAGCAGAAAAGGAGAAAAAAAAGTGAAGAATCTCTACCCGCCCCACAACTAAAATTATATTCACAAAATAGAAATATTATGTCATTTTCTTCCATCTCATTAGTGTTTAAAATTGTGGGTAGTCACTGACATAACGAAATGATGAAGGCATATTAAAACTATAACTTCATGTGATATAGTTTCTTATAATATTAACTTTAAAAGGCATACAAAATAATCATAGATAAAATGCTGTATTATACTGCCGTACACAGTACAACAGCCTCATTTTGTCTCAATAAACAGGATATGTTTATAGCCTAAGTGGGTCATTACATAGCAATAATCGGATCCTTGTAAAAAATGATTCAGAGAAAAAAATATATATACATTATTAGAGCAATAATTAGATCATCCCAAGAAATGATTTGAAGAAAAAAATAAATTTTATATATATACATAATGTAAAATATATATATTTTGAAATATTTTAATATATTTTATATATATATAAACTGATTTATAATTTGGATGTGAAGCAATCTGACAGTTAAAAGTTATTAAAGGGAAGATTTAATTATATCTGCAATTCAGGCATTACTAGATATATGTGTTACCTCAACAATGTCCGAGTTGGTTCTGCTTTCATGAGGTTCATTATACTCTGTATACTTGAGAAGAACTTTGTCCATATCAGTGCTGGCATACTGAAACAGTTTGTTAGAGCTGTTGAAAATGATGAGTGCTATTTCACAGTCACAGAGCACACTAAGTTCATAGGCTTTCTTCATTAGTCCAAATTTTCTTTTTGTAAAAGTAACCTAGACAATCAAAGAAAAAAAGGTATATTTTTAGTAAAAGCATTAGTAGTACTTGAATACAGGCTACCTAAAGATGAGTCCTCTCTTAATATTGAGTCAGATTCCAAAGTTGAAAAAGGTTCCTAGCCTCATGTTCCACATAAGCCTCTTACTCCCCCATCTGCCACCAGACTACAATTCTACATTTAACTTATAACACCTGATAAAGCACTCTCCTGAGGAGGTTTTCCTTTATCCCTGGCTGCCAATCTGCTGCAGAAGGCAAAGAACAAGAGGACAGAGTTGACTACTGGGCCTTTATCATCCAGTTTAAAATTCACAGTCAACGGTCAACAAATTCCCCAACGTCCTCAAATTCTTCTTTGAATATTTCTTCTAGTTTCCAACTGAAACCTGTCACCCGAAGTCCTCTCAAATAGAGACCAACTTTAGTTGGTCTGTTTTAAATATTACATCCACTATGCTCAAGAGTGGGAAAGGTAAGTACTTTTTGCTCCCTATTCTATCTTACAATTATTTTCCTTCCTTTCCCTTCAAAAGCCCCAGGTATTTTGAAGCTCACACCATGAAATTTATACCACCCAATAATTCTCCTTGTGATGGTCACCAAGTGACCTGCTCATGTACTGATAACTTTCACCTAGTACTTCTCTTTCTATCCTTACTCATATCTGGTGACTTCAGTACCTGAATTAAAAAAAAAAAATCATTGCAAAAACATCCCCCAACCTCCAAATGATCCACTTTCACATGTTAAGCACCCACTCCTACTATCACACCTTTAACTCTGCTATCACCAATAATCACGTCACCTCCAAAATCTCAATTTCATGTATTCCATTTTGCCTCCTGTCTAGCTCTACCATTTTACTTTATATTCTCTCTCCAGAAATTCTTTAACCTGTATCCAGTCCTCTAATCCGCTTATCTCACCACTTCGTTACTGTCTATTCTCATGTCTTTACTTCTGAGGTGCATGTACCCCTTCAAATGACTATGCTTTTATCATTTGGATAATGCAAGTGATATTTTTGAAACATAAATCAAATTGTTTAAGTCGAAGTATAAAGCTTTTTTCTGCACTGAAAGTAATATCCAAACTCATTAAGTAAACAAAAAAAATTATCTGGCTTCAAACTCTCTATCTGAACTTATTTCCCATCACTCTCCTTTACATCCATTAAGCCTCATTCACGTGTTTTTGTGTGTGCTTATGTGCATGTGTATTTTCCTTCACCACCAGCTACCTTCCTCCTTAGGAACTTTGCTATTTTACCTCCTTGTGGAACACTCTTCACATTACATGTGCCTAATGGTTCCATTCCTCACCTTGTGAAAATAAATCTCTTATCATTATTTAATCTTAAAAAAACCCTTATAATATAAATACACAATTAATTTTATATAAGTGCATATATATGGAAATAGTGTTTTATGCTTGCCTCGCTATCTTCCCCTGTACCAACATAACCCCTTAACCAGTGTTTTCGACTTAGTATTTTTCATTCCACATTTTTATGCAAGATCATATGACCATATTCACATATTCACATATACATAAGGGATTTTGTCAGCGTTTGATAAAATAGGGACTCCATCAATACTCTTTATTTTACTCATTCACCCACACCTTGTGGATATGCCTCTAAGTCAAATGGTATACTAAGATGATTTCATAATTTTTTCATGTAAAATGTTACAACTGTTTTGCTAGTATGATAGATGTAAAATAAAAATCTAACTTCTTTAATATGCATATCCTAACTAGTAGTGGTTAGATATCTTTTTCTTATATTTGTTGTTATTTGGGATTTGCTTTCTCTATATTGCCCATCTTTTGACCATTTTCATACTTTGTGATTTTTTTTACTTAACTAAGTAAAAGCTCCTTAGACAGATATATTAACTATGTTTTACAAATACTTTCCAAAATTTCCCACTTACATATTAACTGTTTACATAATATTTATCATTAAAAAGTTTTAAACTTTTGGATGCCTGGATGGCTCAGTGGGTTAAAGCCTCTGCTTTTGGCTCAGGTCATGATCTCAGGGTCCTGGGATCGAGGCCCACATCAGGCTCTTTGCTCAGCAGGGAGACTGCTTCCCCCACTCTCTCTGCCTGCCTCTCTACCTCCTTGTGATCTCTATCCCTCTGTGAAATAAATAAAAAAAAAAGTTTTAAACTTTTATTACTGATTGTTATANCCCACTCTCTCTGCCTGCCTCTCTACCTCCTTGTGAACTCTATCCCTCTGTGAAATAAATAAAAAAAAAAGTTTTAAACTTTTATTACTGATTGTTATAGTGTTTCTCGGAATCCTGGCATTGTATCATACCATTTTAAGAATATAATGAATAGAGGGAGGAGCGGCAAGATGCCGAAGGAGTAGGAGACCGATTATCATCAGGTCCCAGGAATTCACCCAGAGAGCTATCAAACTATTCTGAACACCTACAAATTCTACCTGAGATCGAAGAGAAGAAGAGCAACAATTCTAGAACAGAAAATTGACCACCTTCTGGAAGGCAGGACGTGCGGAGAAGTGAATCTGAGGCAACGGGAAGGTAGACCCCAGGGGGAGGGGCCGGCTCCTGACAAGGGAGCGAGCAGCGGAGCACAGACTCGGAACTATTAGAAGTCAGCTCCACGGAGGGACGTCACCCCAGAGACCAAGCGGGGGGTGAAACCCCTGCAGGGACAGTGTGGTCTCAGGACCCACAGGGACACAAAAAGACCAGGGGTGTCTGAGAGCGACCGAGCTCCCAGGTCTGAGAGAAGCCGACAGGAGAGACGGAGCTGAACTGAGGGGTCTCTCATCTCGGTGATACTTTGGGCTGTGATCTGAAGCACAGCGGGGCCACTGATTTGTGAGCGGAGACCCCACGGGCGGCAGACCCGGAGAGACCCCCTCCTCCCTCCTCCGGGAGGAGCGGCGCGGGAGCGGCTGCAGGAATCTGCCGGGTTCGGAGATTCTAAACGAGGCCGCGCCAGAGATTGAGACACTTAGTCACAGGCCGGGTGAGCTCGGAGACCGGCCGGAGACCAGGAGACAGGAGGGACTACTTTTCTCTGAGGCGCACTGAGGACTGAGGCCCCAGGCTCTCGGCTCCTCCAGGTCAGAGACTGGGAGCCGCCATTTTCAGTCCCGTCCTCCAACGAGGTACGGAAAGCGGAAAGCATTCAGGGAACAAAAGCTCCCGAGAGCGAACCCGAGCTGATTACTTAGCCTGGCCCCTGGCGAGGGCGGTGGGAATCCGCCTCGGGCAGAGACACTTGAGAATCACAGCAACAGGCCCCTCCCCCAGAAGACCAAGGGGGAAAAAAAAAAAACATTCAGTCAAAGTCAAGTTCAAGACTGCTGAGAATTGTGGAACTCCAGAACTACAAAAAAGCAACGGAGAGAATTCATGGCTTTTTCCCCATGATTCTTCAGTCGTTCAAAGTTAAATTCATTGAATTTTTTTCTTACTTTTTTCTTTTAAAATTTTTCCCTTTTCCTATTTTAACCTTCTAAACTGTTATATTGTATCAACACATTTTATTTTTGTTTAAATTTTCATTGTTATAATCATATTTTATCCCTTCACTGTCTTTAACCTTATATTTTGTATACTTATAGGGTCTGTTCACTTCACCAATCTAATAGATATAGATAGATAGAGATAGAGATAGATATAGAGATAGAGTCATAGACAGACATATAGAAACAAATAGATAATATAGATATAAGATTTTGTTTTACTCATTTTTGTTTTGTTTTTGTATGATTTTGTGTCTTGGTTTTATTTTTTGTTGTTGTTGTTTTTGGTTTTTTTCCCTCTTACTTTTCTCCCCAGTTCCAGGTCTCTTCTGAGTAGGTTAGTGTATATTTCTCTGGGGTCATTGCTACCCNAAATTTTTCCCTTTTCCTATTTTAACCTTCTAAACTGTTATATTGTATCAACACATTTTATTTTTGTTTAAATTTTCATTGTTATAATCATATTTTATCCCTTCACTGTCTTTAACCTTATATTTTGTATACTTATAGGGTCTGTTCACTTCACCAATCTAATAGATATAGATAGATAGAGATAGAGATAGATATAGAGATAGAGTCATAGACAGACATATAGAAACAAATAGATAATATAGATATAGGATTTTGTTTTACTCATTTTTGTTTTGTTTTTGTATGATTTTGTGTCTTGGTTTTATTTTTTGTTGTTGTTGTTTTTGGTTTTTTTCCCTCTTACTTTTCTCCCCAGTTCCAGGTCTCTTCTGAGTAGGTTAGTGTATATTTCTCTGGGGTCATTGCTACCCTTTAGTATTTGGTTCTCTCATCCATCTATTCCTATCTGCATAAAATGACAAGGCGGAAAAAATCAACAACAACAAAAAAGAACAAGAGGGCCTCGGGGTGGCTGAGTGGGTTAAAGCCTCTGCTTTCGGCTCAGGTCATGATCTCAGCGTCCTGGGGTCGAGGACCACATCGGGCTCTCTGCTCAGAAGGGAGCCTACTTCCTCCTCTCCCTGTCTCTCTGCCTACTTGTAATCTCTCTCTCTGTGTCAAATAAAATAAATAAAAACTTTAAAAAAAAAAAAAAAAAAAAAAGACCCCATCCCGGTTGGTTGTACCAGCTCCCAGAGCATGCCCACAGCCCTTTCTCCTTGTCCTAAGAAAACCTCCTGACACCAGGGACTCAATTTTGCCTCATTCCCAGGTCAAGTCTCCACCCCAAAGTCAACATGGGGTTCTATGGTACATGATATGTTNAATTCTGGAAATAAAAGAACTAAAATCTAACCAAGCTGAAATCAAAAAAGCTATTAATGAGGTGCAATTGAAAATGGAGGCCCTTACTACTAGGATAAATGAAACCGAAGATAGAATTAGTGATTTAGAAGACAAAATGTCAGAGAAAAAAGAAGAGGATGAAAAGAGAGACAAACAACTACTGGACCATGAGGAG
>LNAC01001881.1:23979-34469 GCA_002007465.1 Ailurus styani
GGCGGGGGACCCGGGCGCCCGCGGCGGAGCCTGAGCTTTTCAAGTTTTCCGGGGGGTGGGGGTGGGGGCAGTAGTGGTGTTTTAAGGCAGCGGCGGGAGACGGGACCGGGGCATGCGCAGTGGGGCGGAGGCGTTGCGGGCCGGGGGGCGGGCCAGTGGCGTGGCGTCTCCCTGCAGGGCGAGTTCGTGCACGACGACGTGAGGGCGATCGTGAACAACCGCGACGTGCGGCCCGGCGCCCCGCTCTGCGGGGGCATCTTCACCAACGACTTCTGGGGCAAGGGCATGGCCCAGAACACCAGCCA
This sequence comes from Ailurus styani, assembly GCA_002007465.1. NCBI lineage: Eukaryota > Metazoa > Chordata > Mammalia > Carnivora > Ailuridae > Ailurus > Ailurus styani. The sequence goes on from LNAC01001881.1 coordinate 24,285, forward strand.
CAAGTCCTACCGGCCGCTCTGCGTCCTCGCCTTCAAGTGAGTCCCTCAGGTCAGGTCGCGCAGCTGGCCCCCTAGGTCCGGAGAAGTTGTGGCATCAGTTTTTTGGGGTTTTTTGTTTGTTTTCCCACCGCTCCCTCCACACTTCGCTCCACATCTGACTGTCCCACTTTTCCCACAAAACAGAATTATAGAGAATGCTAGTGGCCTTTAGGTTGTTTGCCTTAAATGCATATAGACTGCCTTCAATTCCAAGGGAAGCCTCCCGGGCCCCAGGGAACAAAGATCAGTGAGTGTTAGAGAGGGCCCGCTAAGCCGTTCATTCATTCGAAAGACATTTATATCATAACCTTCGTGAGCAGTTACTGTTCCAGCCACTGGGGATAAGGGTCCTCAGTGATACAGCTCAGGTAAAATATGATTGAAGGCAGTGGAAGTTTTACACAGAAAAAGTACCAGCCAAGTTAATTTTAGCTGAGGTGTTCAGAGTAGATGAGTTAATGAATGGAGATTTAAATCTCACCCTTGTTGTCTGGGAGGAGTCAAAGGGGCTGTGACCCTCTTGGTCAAGGAAGTTTGTCCTGCGTGCTATCTTGTGAGGCCCTGGATGAAGGCATCTTCTGAAGCTATTTTTTTTCATCACTTAATTTACCTGACTTCCTTTGGAGCAATATTCATACTTTGCCTAGATTTGATGACTTATTCCACTTAACACACATTCAAAAAAGGGGGGGGGGAGAAAGAAAGAAAGAAATGCTTGATTATGCCATCCTCCAATACGCATTCATGATAATGGGTACTTTATATGCACAAGGCTCTGTGAGATCTGACTCCTGGTTACCTCTGGGATGTAATCTTTTATGCATCTTCAGTTTGTTCATTGCACACTCTTGTTGCATTCTAGAACCGATGTTCTTTGTACATTCCAAGCTCACGCAGGCACAGTGCCCCTTCAGGGCTTTTGCACTTTTTGCTTTCTCTTCCCCCAGATACTCTCCAGGTTGGTTGGTCCCCAGGACAGTGGAAGCTCTAGGAGGTGTATCTCTAGCTCCTAGAACTTTCCTGTGAGTGCAGAGTTGATGCCTAACAAATGTTAGGGAATATGATAATTTTTGTGACTGTTTAGGAACTTTTCCAGAGAATTAAGCTTAATAAGGTTGGTCTCTACCTTTTTTTTTTTTTTTGGAGGTATGAAGTTTCCTTGGCCCTGTTTCCTAATTAGGATGTCCCTGGACACACTAGAGGTCCTGGTTACTGGGGAGTTGGAGAGTGCTCTGATTCCCTGCAGGGCTCTTGTGGCTCTCAGCTGGATCTGCTGTGACCTGACATGGAATGAGGATCCTCAGCACTTCCTCCAAGACAGCGTAGTGAAGGGTGATTGTTAGTGGATGGTGCTGTAGAGGTCAAGTCTGCAAATACCTGGAGGGGAGCCTCAGAATGATTTGAATTTCTCTTCCTACCCTACTAACTCAGAACTAAATTCCTGCAGTGTTGGTAATGTGCTTTCTTGAGGAGGATCATTTTTTTTTTCTTTCAGTCCATAAGCAGGAAGCTATGGAATTTTTTTCCCTCTTAAAGTAGAGGACCTGAAAATAGCTTCACCTCCAAGCAATTAATATGTATCCCTGTTCCCTTCAGTACTCTGCCAGTCACAGATCCTTAAAAGAAGGGCAAACCTTTGTTAAAAACCAACAACCTAGCAATCACTTTTGAAGAAAATAATGTTTTTTAAAAATGTAATTTGCATTGTTTGCTGACTTCCTTTTCTGAGGGTTTTCTTTTGGGACTTGCCACCTTGCACATGTAGCTAGTGACTTTCTTGGGTGCAATTTTACTCTGAATACTTAGGTGACAATAGTGACAAAAACTACCCCTGACCTTGGTCATAGGCTCCTCTTGACCAGCTCCCCTTTCCTTTAAAGCCATGTGAGGGTGTCATGCATGAAACTTGAATCACAGCCATGAACTTTGCTTTCACCTCCAAGTGCACTAAATGTTGGCAGTAGTGCCTGCGAATCACATCCTCTGGTACTTTGGATGCATGAAGATGATGATTTGCCGATTTGTTTTTGGTCCTGGATGGAATGTGGAAGAAGAGCAACCAAAATGATGAAGGGCCAGAGAGACTCACCTGAGAAAAGAACAAGAAGAATCAGATAGTGTTTATTGGTTGAATGATTTAAGAAGACTGTGGAAACCACTTTGAGCATTTAAGAGCTGAGATGATGGGAAGAGATGGGAAGAAGACCAGCAGCCTCAGAGGAAGACAGGAGAATGAGCTGTGTTTGCAATGGGGCTGAGGAAAGTCACCTGGAAATTGTTGTAGAACCCTTCATTTGAGACACTGGAAATGGATGATAGTAGATTGTATTTAAATTTTTTCTTGTTGTAATTTTAGCTTAAATGACAGTGCATATTGAATTACCAGAGAGAGCAGAGTTTGGTTGGAAAGTGTGTCAGTTGGTGCTCTGTCCCTTGGCCTTTAATTTGTAGACCTCTGTTTCTTATTGTCTCAGCTCTGCCTGCTTTTATTTACCTGAGATGCTTAGTAAATAGGCAGATCTGTGGTCCTCCTGCCAGGTAGAGTGAATTAGCATCTATGGAGTTGGGTTTAGGGAATCTGCATTTGTAGGTTACAGGGATTCCTAGATACGTAGAAATTTAGAAACTGGTGTATTTAGCACTTACAGTTTGAAGTATTTTCCTTGCGTTAATTTGCTTAATCTTTAAAGGGAACGTATGAGGAAACTGAGGCACAGAGGGGTTGAGTTACTTGCTCAGCTGATGCAGCTAAGAAGCGTCAGAGCCAGGATTGCCCCTGACCTGGCAGCCTGGCTCCTGATTCCGTGCTCTTAATCACATGCCAGGCAGCCTCGCTGAGGACAGTTAACTTTGAAATCCTAGTGGCCTTCTGCGATGGAACAGCCAGGGGAAATGGTTTACGCTCCCCTTTTATCAGTGGTGAATTCATCTTTTCTAGGGGCTCCTGGATGGCTAGTTGGTTGAGCGTTTGATTCTTGATTTCAGTTCAGATCAAGATCTCAGGGCTTTGAGATTGGCCAGCAGGCTTCTTGCTCAGGGAGACTCTGCTTCTCTCTCTCCCTCTGCTTTCACCCTTCCCCCCTTACTCACTGCTCTCTCCCTCTCTCCCACTCTCTCTCTCTAAAAATAAATAAATCTTCTTTTAAAAAGGTGAATTCATCTTTTTTTTTTTACCCAGAGACTAGTGATTTAAAGTGCACTATGTCTATGTGTAATGCGTGTAAATATGTGGTAAAACCAACTTTGAATGGAAAACTCTGGGTTTGTCATTTATTCTGACAGCAAAAGGCTGAAAGAACTTTAATTTTGAAGAGTGGCTTTTGCAATTGAAACAGAAAGATGCTTTCTTGAGGGATTTTATTGCTTTTTCAAAAATTAGGTGGAGATTGCCTGCAAAAGTAGTTCAACTCTGGCTTCACAGACTATACCTCAAGGAAGCATATAATAGGTCTTTTCAGGTTAGTATCCTTTAAATTGCGAATCTTACACTGTCAGCCTGTGTGTGTGTGTGTGTGTGTGTGTGTGTGTGTGTGTGTGTGTGTGTGTGTGTGTGTGTTTGTGTGTATTTTAAGATTTTATTTAAATCTTAAAGAAGAGAGAGGGAGATCACAAGTAGGCAGAGAGGCAGGCAGAGAGAAAGGAGGAAGCAGGCTCCCTGCTGAGCTCGATTCCAGGACCCTGAAATCATGACCTGAGCCAAAGGCAGAGGCTTTAACCCACTGAGCCACCCAGGTGCCCCATCAACCTTGTTTTATTTGTCATTCTGTTAACCATCAATTCTATACTTTTAATTTGTATACTATCATAATATAGAAATTAATGAGGCAAGAGTTTGAAGTATTTTTTAGTTATCAGAGAAAGCTGAAATTATGTTCTTTGTGTTTCAGTGTTAAACACTTCATCAGGAATTCAATAATCTATGAATTCACAAACATTGAATGAACACTGATCTTCATGTTAGACTTAAACTTTGAGCAATACAGATGAAATTCCTGCCCACAGGAACTTAATCTATTAGGTTGAACCATATGAAATTGCTAATATTTAAGAGGTTTTTGAGTTTGAGATTTGGCAATTTCATATGATTCAGTTTCATAGCAGGGAGAAGCAAACAACAAACAAATATTTTAGCATATAACTAAGAAAAATTAAAGTGATAAGTACTTTTGCCAGGTATCAAGCTGTTTCCCTTTGCCTCCAAACCCTTCCTGGCTCTTTCTCTACTTACCTTGGTGTTGCTAGGGACGAGACTGCAAGCCAGTTTTTTGCTTTGCCAGCTGGATCCCTATTTAGGTCTGCCAACAAAGAGTGGGGGTAGGGGGGTACTGCAAGGCTGGGGGTGGGAAGAAGGGGCTCAGTCCTTCCTGTCCAGTTGTGATTCCCTTAACATCACCCATCAGGCTTCTTCCAGTCCTGGCAGCAGTGCCTCCTGTAGCAGGAGCTGAGTCTGGTGTGCAGTTTTCTCTATATGTGCAGAATGCCCTTCATGGCTAGCCCTGCAGGAATAGCAGCACCAGCTGGTGTTAATTTCACTTAATTTCAGCTCTGCCAGGTCCCCATTCCAAACTTCTTTTGAATAATTCCAACCTCTTTCCTTTGTTTCTCCAGCCCTAGGGTTGGAACCTGCTTCTCATGTTGCTTTCCACCTAGGGTTCTCTTTTTGTCTTTTCAGTTACTTGGTTAACAACTTCATGCCTGGTTATCATAATATTAAATTCTGTGTTAAAATACCTGGTATGGCTTTTGTCTCCTACCTGGATGTTGACTGATGCAGGGCCATACAGAGAATTAAGATAGGGCTGTGTGAGGGATGGCTACTTAAAGTTGAGTGGTTGGTGGGGGGCGGAGAGCTCTGCAGAGGTGACATTTAAAATAAAATTTCCAAGGCGGGAGGGCAGGGAAGACAAAAGGGCAGGGAGCCAGGCAAGGGCATAGCTATTTCAAAGCATTAGTGTGGGAGGCTGGGATGCAAGGGGAGGACAGAGTTACAGTTGCCTGGTTTTTGAGGGGAGAGGTAGGCAGTAGTCAGTAAGGGAGCTCTGGCACCAGGCTAGGGAGCTTTCATTTGGTTCTAGTAAGTTGGAGGATATTCAACAAATTAATGGGGTGATCTAATTTCCATCTTAAAAGCTCACTCTGGTTTTGTGTGGAAAATGGATTGTAGGGAGTGAGAATCAAAATAGACAACTGGCTAGGAGGTATTTGCTGTGGTCCAAGTGAGAGCTGGTGGTGGTGGAGAGAGAGATAGCTTCAAACAGGTATCAGCAGAGATGGTGAGAGAAGTAGGCAAAATTGGGTAAGAAGCCAACAGGTACTTCAGAGAAGTGAAAGGACCCAATGCAGCATTGATGTGTAGGGTAAGGAAAAAAGAGGAATTGAGGAAAATTTGCCCTGTGTGTAATAGCTCTCCATTAAACCCACTCACTCCTTCATACGTAGGAACATATATGTCCCCACATTCACACACACAGTTCACATACACGAAAGCGTATAGCCACAAGCTGGAGGCTTCTCTTCAAGACAGCACAGATTCATCAATCACTGCTCTGTGACTCCTACCAGGCCACCTTACTGGGCTCTCATCTGGCTCACATTTCTCTATCCTGTAGGTAGAGATTTTACGAGAGATTTTGTTTTTGCCTTTTCAAAACAAATTATTTGAGTGTATTTATAGCCCTCCCAGCCTAATGATCCTGTTTTAAAAATGAGGTTAATTAGTTCAATCTTTATTGTTTCTAAATCCATGTTGGCTTTCAGTCTAATCAGAGATCCTTTTCTAAGTGCTTACAAACTTATTTAGTAATCTATTCCAGAATGTTTTATCATTTGGTGTCGAGTTCATTCATCTATAGTTTTAGAGCTCACTTGCCACATTTTAGAAATTAGGAAATATTTTCGACTCCAGATTTGTGGCTCCTTTCTAATTCTCCATCATTCTTACACATGAAGGTATTTCACATAGTTCTTTCATTACTGTAGCTGCTTCATATTGGGAAATTCTTTTTGATGTTCTGAAATCTAATTGGACACACTTCCAATGTGAGGCACTCTCTCCTATTTATCATGGGAGAGAAGAAAGAAAAAAGATCTATGTGGATCATATATACATTTTTTTAGATAGGAGGCATGTGGACCAGTGAAGATGAGGTACGCTTCCNACCACAAGTAGGCAGAGAGGCAGGCAGAGAGAGAGGGGAAAGCAGGCTCCCTGCCGAGCAGAGAGCCCGATGTGGGCCTCGATCCCAGGACCCTGGGATCATGACCCGAGCCGAAGGCAGCGGCTTTAACCCACTGAGCCACCCAGGCGCCCCATATATACATTTTTTTAGATAGGAGGCATGTGGACCAGTGAAGATGAGGTACGCTTCTACTTCATATACTTAATGTATCTTGGAAGAGTGTAGTAACAGAATAATACTATGTTTCAAGATTTTTTTTTTATTTCTTGGGAATATAATAAGTTCTTTGTCTGTTTTAAATAACGATGCTGGGTTGTGTAATCTCAATGTTTGGTCTGAATTATTATATCTGTGGGAATCAGTCATATGTATCAAGGATATGACCTAATGGATGTCTTACCTTGTTCCCCTCCTTCACACCTAGGCTTTCAATAGAAAAAAGAAAATGTAGAATCACCAGTGTTCAGATGTCATAAAGTGGGAAGCTAGTACTGGCTCTTTGTGGTTTTTTACTTGCAAGGGAACGAGCAGCAATGTTGTAGATAAGAGTTAATCTGATCATGAAAAATAAGTACTGGTAGAAAATTAGGAAAATATGCAAAAATGAAAAACCCATGTGTAATCCTACCTTTGTTAACATTTTGGTGTGCATCGTTTTGTTCTTCATACATAGATGGTATTGTATATACGGTATATATTTAACAAACACTCATATATATTAAATGAAAACACACTATATATATATGCATATTTATGATTATTTTCTATAACTGGCTGTCATAATATAATGCTGTTCTGCAATTTGCTTTTTAAACTTAACAGTAGATCATCAACATTTTTTCTACAATTCAGTTTATAACTTATTTTATTATACAGATAATAAGACTTTTTTATGCATTCATGTCTTTTAAAAACAAAATAGAAACCCACTGCACCATTTAATCTTCTTTTAAAAACTACTTCTATAGCGAAAATATATCCCGGGGTCAGTATAGTTTCACATTATTATTTTTAGTTGCCCATAATAGTTCATGGTGTTAATTTGATTATTTACCAAAACCAGTTTGATCATTTCCCTATGGTTGGACATTTAGGTTGTTTTTTTTCCCCCTAGTTTTTGCTCCTATAATAATATGATAAGGAGCATCTCTGTACACATACATCTTTATGCACTTCCTTGATTATTTTCTCTTTTAATTCTGGAGGTGGAATTGCTTGCTCAAATATGATGTGCTTTTTTAAAGCTTTTGATACATATTAATGCATATGTTTCTGCAACCTGGACATCCACCAGTGGTATAAGTTTGCCTTTTTCCTCTCACTGTGATCATAAGTATGAATGATTTTAAATAATGGCTTTATTGTTCTAGAAAGGTCAGTCTGAGGAAGCAGGAAATCGTGTAAAAGCTGCCACAAGGAGAGGGTCTCCAAGGTAGCGGAGCCTGCCTTCTGGTGACTGGGAGCCTCCATCTTGCCCTTGTCTCTAAGTGTTGTTTTTCTGGTGCTTTCTGATGTCTAGCGGCACTCCCACTCTTCCATTTGCAGAGTGTGATGCTCTGTCCAGCTCTCAGTGGACTTCCTTGTCTTGTCCACTGCTCTGTTTTCATTCCTCTGAGAGGGGCTTGTGAAGTGAGTCATTTCACATCCGGCTCTGAGAAAGCTAAGTTGTGCAGAAGCTGTGCCCGGACACACTGGGTCAAGTCTCTCTTCCGAGCACTGGCGTTAAATCTCACCCAACATTTATTTAATTCTTCTCGCCTTTGGTGGACACATGATTACTTCGGTTTATTCCGATGGGAGTGGAAATGGACTGGACAACAAGATCTCTTCTATTCCCATTCAACTGATTGTCAAACTATAATTTGGGATGTTCAAAATGTTGTAGGTTAAAAGGGCTCCATGTGCTTTCCCCATACCTTGCCCTGTGGATCTCTTCCATCTGACTATTCCTGAGTTATATCCTTTTACAACAAACTGGTCATCTAGCAAGTAAAATGTTTCTCTGAGTTCTGTGAGCCCTTGTAGCAAATTAATTGAACCCGAGGATGGGGTTGTGGGGACCTCTGACTTAATGACAGTCAGAAGCATAGATAGTAACCTGCGCTTACAACTGGCCTCTGAGGGATGAGGGGCAGTCTTGTGGGACTGAGTTCTTAACCTGGAGTCTGATGCTGTGTTTGGGTAGATAATGTCAGAATTGAGTTGAATTGTGGGCCACCCAGCTTGTGTCAGAGAATTGTTCATTAGTGTGGAGAAATCCACATCTTCCCCCCATTGCGTCCAGCAGCCCGAAAGAATGCTGCTTTTTCTCTTCTAGCAACAACAGTGATCTCAGATACAAGAATTAACAAACCAAACCAAACCAGACCACACTCAAACACTCAAGAGAGCCACCTCCATCTTTATTAAGAAATGCATATTTTATATTTATTTATAAAAGATTATAATAGAGATATTTATTCTATATTAATAATAACTGTAATAGCAAATTAAAATAACAACATTTGTAAGTCTTTATGGTCAAAAGGAAAAATTTAAATTTATGTTCATATTTTGTTTCAGAGAAATAGGACAATCAACAAAAGAATTTGAAGCATAAAATAATCTTGTAGTAAGATGAAATGCTGAGAGGAAAATGGAATGGAAATACCAGTTTCAGGAGAAAAAAGAAGGCTATAAAATGACTGTGCTCACATTTGTATAAGTAGATGATCATAGGGTTCGGTCATTATTGCATTTAGATACTGTGGGGTATAAAGCAGTGATATAAAATATCACTTTTATTTTATCGTGCCAGCACTTACAGTGCACTGGATTTAACATTCTTTCAACTAATTAAATTTGTGATGACAAAATTTAGGTATCGACCTAGAAAGGTAAAACTTAATACATAGTTCAAAGAAATTATTTTAGCAAATACGTGAGGAAAATATACAAAGACCACTATTCTAAGTTCTGTAGAATGTCTTAAGACATTCTCTATAGGCAGTGTCTTCCTCTTTTTATCTTTTTATTTTATTTCTTAAAAGACTTTATTTATTTATTTGTTTGTTTGTTTGTTTATTTATTTATTTATAGAGCATAAGGTGGGTTAGAAGGAAAGGGAGGGAGAATCTCAAGCAGACTCCACACTGAGCACAGAGCCCGATGTGGGGCTCCATCTCACAACACCGAGACCATGGCCCGAGCAGAAATGAAGAGCCAGTTGCTCAATTCTGAACCATCAGGGGCCCCTGTCTTCCCCTTTTAAAAGTGAAGCTCACAGACAGCATTATACCTCTAGCAAGCAATTTGATTTTAGTCCAGCTAAAAATCTGTGCTAATAGTCATGTGGGGACAACCATTAGAAGAAAAAACAAATGAGTGGGGCAGGAAACTCTCCCAGTTCAAAGCTTGCAGAGACAGTGTGCATTAAACCATAGGGAAGTTTGGTCAATATGATCACAAGCTGATAGAATTTAACTCGGAGACTAAGAAAAAGTGAATAGGCTATTAGCAAAATGACCTTTTAAAAAGATTTTAACACACTTTGGGACTAATTGAAAAGAATCCACGGAAACAAGATAGGAGAGCAAAGTCATTCAAAGTTGACGAGTTGGACATTTACTTAAGGAAAGATGTTTGAGAAGGCCATTTTCATTCACAAAAAGATCCAGGAAGTAGGGTTAGGAAGGAGGTGAGAAAATTTGTCTGAGGAATCAAGTTATACTAGGAAATGAAAAAGAGAAGACTCATTTAAGTAGACTCCAGGTCAGGTTCCTAAGGAGCAGAACATGGAATAGGAAAACTGCATTTTGTGGATGACAAAGAGGTGAAAAAAATATATGGGAAATATCTCTTTATTTTTAAGTGTTGAACAAAAAACAAAGACCATAAATGATATCAGAAATGATGACTAATTAACTTCCTGTTTCATTGAGACAATTGACATGTAACATTCTTTGTTTCTTTTCTTTTTTTTTTTTTT